>JBAMJR010000189.1:1905000-2005000 GCA_038501785.1 Myoxocephalus aenaeus
TGCAGTGCAGCAGAGGGCAGCAGAAGCCGTTCAGGGACTTAAAATGTGCTTCTAGCAGAAGAAGAAAGGCGCTGGGCTTTGACGGGAGGCTGGGGATGCGGTCGAATAGTCCTTTTTGTTTAGGAAGGTTCCTAACTTGTGTCGTGTTTCATAAACTATTGTTCTTATGATATTCTTGATCAGATTAGAATCTGTATATAAACCATGACAAGGATGGATATGAGACATTGTTAGTGGCAGAACGTATTTAATTTAGCATGTATGAAACAAGAACAACGAGACAGTTTAGTAGCTTTGTACTCTCTGTGACACTCCCTTGGTTTCACTTTTATATTCCGTCCATAATTTCTATTCCAACCTTGTTAATAAAGTAAGACTATGAACTGGGTTGTTCATGTCGTTATGACACAACACTGTAAGAACACGGACGAAGTATTTAAGATGCACTTTTTTGTAGTCCATCTCCTGTAGTCCATCTGTAGTCCATTTGTAGTCCATCTCCTGAACAAATTACTACCCCAAGCGAAGGAGTTAAAGTATCTCGGGGTCTTGTTCACGAGTGAGGGTAAGGTGGAGCGTGAGATCGATAGGCGGATCGGTGCGGCTGCAGCATTAAAACAGGCGCTGTATCGGTCCGTCTTGGTGAAGAGGGAGCTGAGCCGGAAGGCGAAGCTCTCCATTTACTGGTCGGTCTACGTTCCAACCCTCACCTATGGTCACGAACTCTGGGTCGTGACCGAAAGAACGAGGTCTCGGATACAAGCGGCCGAAATGAGCTTCCTCCGTAGGGTGGCCGGGCTCAGCCTTAAAGATAGGGTAAGGAGCTCGGACATCAGGGGGGAGCTTGGAGTCGAGTCGCTGCTCCTTCGTGTCGAAAGGAGTCAGCTGAGGTGGTTCGGGCATCTAGTCAGGATGCCTCCTGGACGCCTCCCATTAGAGGTTTTCCAGGCACGTCCAACTGGTAGGAGACCTCGGGGAAGACCAAGGACACGCTGGAGGGATTATATCTCCCGGCTGGCCTTGGAACGCCTCGGGGTCCCCCAGAATGAGCTGGAAAGTGTTGCGGGTGAGAGGGAAGCCTGGGTCGGCCTGCTGAACCTGCTGCCACCGCGACCCGACCCCGGATAAGCGGCCGAAAATGGATGGATGGATGGATCTCCTGAACATTGTAGTTTCACGGCTGCAGACCGACGTCACTAACATCCGCCTGCCGTCGCATCACAACTACGTCGTTAGTGAAAGTGGAGTCGGATCCTCGTCTAAACACTGCGGTTGTCTTTAACTAACTCCTCATGAATTCTCCTTGTGGTTAGGAATAGACGTGAGGAGGTAATTGTTGGACTATTCGACCGCAACCTGGCAATCTAAAGTGCTTTTTTCTGATTTAAAAAGAAAAGTAGGATGTATCTTCAGTATGGAAAATAAAATAAAAAAACAAATATACATCGTCATATGTATGTATATATATTTATTGTGTCTTCTCAAAAAAAAAAAAAAAATATATATATATATATATATATATAACCTTTTAAAGTATGCATTTATGCACGGTAAATTACAAGTGTTTCACTGTTTGTCTTGAATGAATGTATTGTCCTCAGAGAACTTCTGCAGGTGGCAGGACAAAATGAAATTTTTCAGAAGTTTTCCTGACAAGGTGAAAGGTATTTTCTTCTCTTTTTCTTGTATGTATTTTGGTCCATGTGCAAATTAGAAACAGTTACCTGTCCAATTACAGCTTAGACCTCTGCTGGCATTCAGTACCGTACATGGACAAATATTTAGTGTTCTGTCAGTCAAAGGATTGTTGACACTATTGAGTAGGACAGTAAGGATTGCCAGATTGCCATTGGCAACCATTTTGAGGAACTGGTGACCAATTATTGGCCACTTTTTAACATAAAAAGTAGGGACAGCGGACAGCAAACTGCAAACGTGCCCTTTTGTCTCTTCGGCTGAATATGAGAGATGACTCAGCTGTGTCAGCAGAATTGAGACAGACCGGAGGTTATCTCAAAGTAGAGATGGCGGACTAGCTGATGTTGGTGCCACTTGCAGGACCCACAATCTAAGACTTCAATGCTGGGGGGCCGTGGGTCTGTGGTGGGAATCGGCACATAGGTGACTTTTGTGAGGGATCTGTGAAGATCATGAAAACAGCTACACTACTGCTGGACACGTTTACTGATGACGTCTAAGATTCAGAGCTGTGAAGTATCAGATAAAACACAAACTACTGTTAAGTAATCTGAAAAACTTTGGGTGCTCGTGCGAAGAGAAGTCCAGAATTCGATGAGTTATAATAAACAGTTTTAATTAAAGTTCAATGATGACACAGTGTACATTACTCAAGTAATCAATCACTAGACAGGTCATACATTAACACAGGAGGAAGTTCTCCCAGTCCCTTTTGTTCCTGTTGTCTTTGTTTGTGAGTGGTCATTCTTCAATACAGCGACTCTGTGCAATACATCCCATGCATTCCTGAAATACTTATGAACAATAATCCATCTTAAGTATTGTAAGGTACACATAGACATCATATATACATGTGCAAGTCCAAAATAAAGTGAACGGATGACAACAAGGAAACAAGTGATCCTGACAGATGAAGGTGCACTTGAGGAGGAGCGGCATTGCCATGACATTCAGCTTGTGTTGCCAATAATGATAATAATAGCCTGAGATGGTGTGCATTTTTTTTTTTACTACTGCTTTACAACATTTGGCTTGTGCAACTTTTATCTCGAGGCCCTAAAACGTCTTAGTCACGATTAGGCAGCACAGAGTGGCGTGTTCTTGACCTTACTGGGAAACAGAAACATACAGCACATCTTCAAATCTGGTCTTTGTGTTTTATATGTAAGAAAAGTCAGTAAAATGGATAGTTTTGATATTGTTTAATGTTAAAAAATGTCGTTATCCGTATGTTACAATACATAAGTTATACAAAATGTAAATGGTGGAAGTGTTAGAAGAAAAACGTATTTACTCTTAATCAACGACTGTTTCACAGTTATATTATTAATCATAGACTGTGTAAAGGCTTGTGGCTTCGCATTTGACCTACTCTCCTGTTTAAACATACGTATGACCTTCTGATAGAGTCTTGAGACTGTGGATGCCTACATGTCTCTGTTTGAAGAACGTGGTGTTCCTTGTTATCATATGACCATGCCGATGCAAGCGAATCTAAAGACGTCATGAGAGCTTCTGTGATTGTGTCATTAATGTATTTAAGAGGTAACTCTCTGCTCATTCATGGAGCAGTCCAGGATACGCAATTGACATATCATGTTGTGATTCTGACTCTGTTCCTTCTTCGAAGAATAAATGTTCCTGATCAATGATTTTACCTCAAGGTGTCGTGGGAATTTGTCTATCATAATTGGTCCTTCGAAGCCGGATTCAACATCTCCCCTCACCTCCAGAGTGTCTTTCCTGAAACTGTGCATGGGGGAGTCCAGGACTCTCACAGAAAGCCCTCTGCCCTACAACTCGCAAGAGTTTAGTTTGGTGTTTTGTGAGGCCAGGTTTGACTGGAGGAGAGAGGAGTGACGAGAGATCCGTTTTTTTTTTTTTTTTAACGACCCAGTGAGGAAATCATTTCAGGTGTGTATGTCTTGTTTGTTTGTTTGTCTGTAAAGAAGGATTATCTCCCAGAACTATAGAGGTAGATTTTAAAGAACTTACATTCCTCATCAGATCTGAAAGCTTACATTTAAGAAGGGGGGAGGATAATATTTAGTAACTTGATAAAGGGGGGGTCTGGTGAGAATATGGTATGACGAGGCAGGGAGAGATAACCTTTCTCCTGGTTTCTAAGGATACGTGGAAACTCATTAAATAAAAAGGCTACCCAACGTCAGAAAGAGAAGGGGGGTGATGTGGTCTGTTCAGTGATAAAAGTGTCATTGATTAAGGCTGCTACCACCCGGGAAGTAGAATTAAGTTACAGTAAATAATAGGCCACCCAGAGAAATAACAGGAAGGGTTTTTTGTTGTTGTGCTGTTTGGTGATGAAATCATTAACATTTGCTTGATGGTGATATCATTGAACAATAAAACAAGCCCAGATGCGGGAAGTAGATTTAAATGATAGGCCAGTGATGAGATTAGGGCCAATCCAGTGGGAATGGTAAGGAATCTAGAGCTGGTTCAGTAAAGGGAAGGGATCAAATAAAAAAAGATAACTCCAGGAGACAAACAAATAAAAATAGTTCAACTAAGTATAAAATAAAAGCGCTAAGTAAATAAATACAATTAAAATTAAAACATGGGGTCTAACACTAGCAGAAGGTGTAAGGAGGAGACTTTAGAAAGAGAGATAAGATATATGAAAACAAAACATGAGAGAAGCATTAAAATCCTAAAAAGATGGGGAGAGAAGACAATGCCAAGAAGTGTGAACAAAACATGACTAACTCTTCTAATCTGTATCCAAGAGATAATGAAGGGGTGTGCGGAGGGCCAACTCCTCCGTGTTCTTGCCCATGCTTCTGCTCCACCTGTGGCAGTAATCTCACCCTCCAGCGACTCCAAAACATTGCACTCCACTCTCTCCACCCTACCGCTGCGGCCTCGGACACGCACAACCAAAATGCAGCTATAATAGCTGACCTGTTGTCCGCATTGGAAATAGCAAGAGGCAAAACCTATGGCCCGTGCTTCAAAGCAGCGCATTCGGGACCTGGGACAAAATACGGTGAGCAAAACATACCAGTATGTCATAATTCTGAAAACAAGGCCTCAGACCCTGAAAACAATTTGCTTATGGCATTAACTTCAAAAATTATGATGACTGAATCTGTGTGTTCTCATGTTTATTTCCGAGATAACCAAAAACGCGGAGCATAAATTCCAGAGCATAAAAATCTGTTGTTTTAACCTCAGAAGACAAAACATTAATAAAATGATAAATCAAATGCCAAAAGGCATGAAAGTAGTTTAGGTTACAATAAAATGACTGCTACCAGACTATGGTTATAATGTAAACCTAGCCACGACAATCTATTACGCAGGAACTAAAAATAGTTACGGCAAAAATAAGAATAACAAATCTTTACTGAGGTAATATCACTTTTTAGAAACAGGAGGGTGTTGTGAAAATATTACCATCTTTTCTCAGAGGAAAGGCTACTAAACTAGAGTCAGATTTTACTCTGGTATGTTCCAAAACAATAGATAAGAGTGCAGAGAAGATACTCTGGCACTATTTTGGAATTCTTTGGGACATTAAAGTAAACAAAAATAAATTACAGCTGTAGAGAGAGAAAGAAAGAAAGAATTGATCAGAGAGAGAAAGTGAAATACAGTTGGGTCCCTAATTATGCTGAATTAGCAAAGCCTTTATTAAAACTAATCTCTGATGAAGGTACAACACATGACCGTATTGAGAGTTGTGTGTTCCCAAGAACTGATCTAACAAGCCTATTAGGCATAAATAATTGATAAAGAACAATTCACTTTTGAAGTTCAACACTTCATTAAATAAAATAAAAAATAGAAAATAAAATATGCAAACAAGTGCTCCACAGTAAGCACGCAAAATAAATAAGAATAAACATAGCTGTGGTATTGCCTTAAACATTACATAGAGATACAGCTCTTTTTAGCCATGTGAAACTATGGCTAAACAGGTGGGAGGGTATCTGAGAGAAGGTGTTTAATGCATATGGCATGCATATGGCTTTGCTAATCACTCAAAAAAATAAAAAATGTCCAGAACCAGAATATCCATTTCAGTACATTTGCATGAATTCTATTGAACTCAAGCAATGTGAGGGGAATAAATATTGTCTAAACGATTATAAAATAAGGTTTTCAAAATAGGTTGAAGTATTTTCAACTAATTCATCAGACGCTTTAACAGTGGTGGCAGAAGCCTTGACGAAAGACATAATACCGAGGTTCGGGTTACACTAGGAAAGAATTTACTGTGATAACTCCACACATTTTGTAAACAAGGTCTTAACACACTTGACTGCTGGATCTGGGACAGAGGTGACCGTCCCCAGTCAGCAGGACTAATAGATAAAAGAAGTTTTTACTGCATACGACTATGCTAATTACTTAAAAAAATATATATACTAATTTAGTTTGATGGAAATAAATATTAGTTTTGCACACACTGCAAAAAGTGAACCAATTGTCTGCAGAGTTTCGCCGCTGATAAACCTTAAATTACAGATATCAAACACCTCTTGTGTGAAGTCTGGGTAAACAGGGATTTGAATTCAATAGGATCAATTGTCTGAAACCAGTGAAGATGACTAACAACATATAGGAGGCTTAGTGGTGTCTGTAAGGCAGGGCTTCAGTAGGAAACACTTGCAGAAATTGGTAAAGCAATGGAGACACTTAGACCAGGGCATTTGATTAGACTACCAGGTTTATGCCATTAGAGGAATTATTAGAAGTTAAATAGTCTAAGGGATTCAGAGGATTATACACTATCTGTTGATAACACTGGACAGGAGGTCCAAACTTTTTCTCAAAACTATGTTAAATACATTTCCAGAGAAGGCCCGAATCAGACCAGTCACAACCACAAAAACATTAATAAATGTTAAACAAAACTATTGATGATAAGGTCACCACCGCTCCGAGCAGTACAGATCTTGATGCAGACGGGGTAACTTATCTCAACATAACTACATACAAACTGAGACTCTAAACACTAGAGACCAGGTTCACTGCTTCATACAACTATCTTCCTCCTGCCAATGTAACAGAAGTTGTGTCACCTTTCCAGTATAATGACCCAGCACCGCCCTATTTCTCACCCTAAGCTGCACATTACACTTGTTTCACTAGATACTTCTTTGAAGGAACTCTGGTGGGGACCCTGAATGGGTTAATGTGACGACATCACACAGAATCAAATTGTAGCAGGGTTTGAGTCAATATTTCTCCTGTGGAAATAATAACATAGGGTTGATTGGATAAATTATGCAGAATTGAATGGCATTTAGACATATTGCTGGCGGAGGAGGAGGTGGTGGGTTGTCTGTAAAATGTTTGGCTGATCCTGTTGTATTTATATTTCCAACAAGCACGGCGTTGGACGGGTCAGGGACCAAGGGTTTTGACGTCACCATCGAGGATGGCAGATTGCAGGGATTTACAACCCCTTCAACAAACTGCTGGAATCGTGGTCCTATTCCCCACCAAGAGGAGTGGGGCAGTAGACTCCTGGTTCCCCCGCATTATGACAAGGCCATCGTGGCCCTGTCTGAACAAACTGATAACACTGGACTGTAAAACAATTATGATTCACACGCCGAAAATCAAGAGACATTCCAGAGTGATGATTGCATTACCAAACCCTTATTTCAGGAAGGGAAAAGTTGCTTATAGAAAGGTTTTATCCTCCAAGAAGGTTTTCATCCTGATATAAACATCTTTACCCGACTACGAAGTTTTATCCAGAAATAAAGCATTGTTACTCTAGACAATACGATTTTTTAAAACCCCCTGAATCCAGGGTTTTTGGTAAATGTGATGATATATTCTAAAACGTTTTTCTTTTAATGAAATTGTTATACTTAGTATAAAAATGAGGGAAATGTATAAATCTACATTTATGACGTATAACTGCACAGTATCTTCATTACTTAAAATATAAGATCATTGTCAAAGGGTGTGGTGTAAGACCCAGGGTGCTTTAGATTTCCTGATCAAAGTTGCCATCTGTTGATTATTTATTCCATAATTCATCAACAGTGAATGGATGACAACAAGGAAACAAGTGATCCTGACAGATGAAGGTGCACTTGAGGAGGAGCGGCATTGCCATGACATTCAACTTGTGTTGCCAATAATGATAATAATAGCCTGAGCTGGTGTGCATTTTTTTTTTACTACTGCTTTACAACATTTGGCTTGTGTAATGGAAATTTAATTAACCTTATCAATCTCCTTTAGAGAAAACAAATGCGATGTGAAACACTTAAATGTCTTTAAGCATTTATTAAACAGAAACTTGGAATAATTCAATTGAATGGACAGAGCTCGTCACCACAGATGGTTCGGAGGTCTGACCAGGAAAAATAGTTCAACATGAGTTTTATACATCAACAATTATTATTGAAATGTTTGCCCTTTCCCCCCTACCCCCCTGCTCCTCCTCGCAGTGTCCTCCTTCTCACCAGACAAGCCTTGATGCCTGTCTGGAGGATGTTGTTTGGCTGCGGCCCTGAGAGGCAAGAGTGAGAGGCACAGAAAGAAAACAAAACGAAAAGAACAAAAACAATACCGAGATCCACCGGTTATTGCTTCACACGGATGGCGCTGATTAGACTGGGTCAAGATGAACTGAACTCTCCTTTCAGAGTGCAGCTACACATTTAAGAATAAAGCACTTATGATAAATTTCCACCACAGCTTGTGCAACTTTTATCTCGAGGCCCTAAAACGTCTTAGTCACGATTAGGCAGCACAGAGTGGCGTGTTCTTGACCTTACTGGGAAACAGAAACATACAGCACATCTTCAAATCTGGTCTTTGTGTTTTATATGTAAGAAAAGTCAGTAAAATGGATAGTTTTGATATTGTTTAATGTTAAAAAATGTCGTTATCCGTATGTTACAATACATAAGTTATACAAAATGTAAATGGTGGAAGTGTTAGAAGAAAAACGTATTTACTCTTAATCAACGACTGTTTCACAGTTATATTATTAATCATAGACTGTGTAAAGGCTTGTGGCTTCGCATTTGACCTACTCTCCTGTTTAAACATACGTATGACCTTCTGATAGAGTCTTGAGACTGTGGATGCCTACATGTCTCTGTTTGAAGAACGTGGTGTTCCTTGTTATCATATGACCATGCCGATGCAAGCGAATCTAAAGACGTCATGAGAGCTTCTTTGATTGTGTCATTAATGTATTTAAGAGGTAACTCTCTGCTCATTCATGGAGCAGTCCAGGATACGCAATTGACATATCATGTTGTGATTCTGACTCTGTTCCTTCTTCGAAGAATAAATGTTCCTGATCAATGAGTTTACCTCAAGGTGTCGTGGGAATTTTTCTATCAGTAAGTATTCCGATATGTTACTAAAGTAAGAGTATTACTTAAATGCAGTCCTATGTCAGGCTTCAGTGTCTAATAAAGTGAACCCTGTTTTACAAAAGCAGTTTTTACACCTAATTGGTCCTGTGGATTTAATAGGATGTATTAAGCGTCAGATCTACGCAAAATTACAGTGTGTTATCTCTGAGCTCTGATAAGCTGTGTCACATTATAAGATAAAAAATAACTTTGATCACTTAGGACAAGCATTCACATCGTGACTTAATCACTGCCTGTAGCTGCTCTTTCCAAACTATCAAAACAAATAAGTAAAGAGGTCAACTAATAATCAACTAGAAGTTCTAGTTGATAGCTGCTGTATTGTTTGATTGAATTAATACAAACAACAATTGGTGTACAATAGCCTCTCTATACTGTTGACTCTGTTTATGTACAGATTTTGTCTACTTCAATAAAAAGAATAAATCTCCAAGCACAAAGCAATCGCTATGTAACTGCAATTACATTGCACAGGTGTGTAAATAAGCAACTGTTTGCCAACAAGCTTATTTCAAGAAGGGAGTTGTGACAAGTGACACAGCGGACACCCTTGCTTTATGAATCATTAATCGCCACCAGGATGCTGCGGTGACTGATCACTCCACTTGGAGTGAAAAGGAATATGGGGGAGTGTATGTGCAATAAATGTATCATGGACAAGTGGTTTTATATCATGCTCGTTCCTCTTATCTCTGTCAGTCATGCCACCTGTGACGTTCCTATACACCCTGACGATGGGTGTATGCACTTAAAAGGAGCCGACATACCGGAGTCAGTCACTTTACGAGGTGAACTTTGATAGATACGTGTGTGGCCATTTCCAATTTCCAATGATTTTAACATTTTGTGTTATTCATCGCTGGCGTACACCACTGCCCGGGCTAACATCTGGTCATGGCGTTTTCTTCACATTTTCTGATGACATCTGCTCTTCTCATCTGCCTATGTTCTGCTGATGGTAAGATTAGTGAGAATATCCCACAATATCCCTACTATTTTTTTATGAAGAAATGGGACTAAATCAAAAATGTTTATGTCAACTCATGTCTAGTTCTCACTCATTCAAATTTGGAAGCTAATGCTGGTTTAACCGCCTATGCTACATGGTTTAAATTAAATAAACTATCTTTGAATATCAAAAAATCTAATTTTATTATTTTCAGTGGTAAAAAATCTTACTCGAAGGATTTAACTAAAATTAAAATTGAATCTCTTGAGATGCCTCAAGTCTCATCTACAACATTTTTAGGAATTATCATTGATGAAAGTTTAAGTTGGAGTAAACATATTGACTGTGTTAGTAGAAAAATAAACAAATCCATTGGAATTATAAGGAGGGTTAGACATCTTGTTTCTGCAAACTGTCTCCTTATTCTTTATTACAGTTTAATTTATCCTTATCTCTCTTATTGCAATATAGTTTGGGCAAGTACTTTTCCTACTTTCTCCAGAATCGTTTTGTTAGGATTGCAACACGATCGCAGTCTCACATCTCAGCTGCTCCTTTATTTCACAAACTGCAGATTCTTACTATTTGTAACATTAATATTTCTTTAACTTGCATTTTCATGTATAAGACACTTTTAGGTGAAGGAAATATTCCTGATCATTTCAAAACCTTCTTCAAAGTCAATTCTCAGATTCATTCTCACTCAACTCGTCAATCTTCACATCTTCATCCTCCAAAATTACTGACTAGCAGAGGTCAATTCTCTATTAGATTTAGGGGAACCAAGTTATGGAATAACTTTTCCCACCTCACAAAGAAATGTCCCTCTATAAAAAATTAAAAAAATTGCCTAAAAAAAAGTCTAATTGCTGTTTCGTAAGAGTTTGTTATGTATTAGTGTTTTTTTTTCTTCTTTTTTTCTTTCTTGTTTTAGCTGTTATATCGACATTTTTAGTTACCATTGCTTAGAAATTGCCACAGAGGTTTAATCCAATATCCCTGAACAAACTCAAGCCATGCTGACTTTCACGGTCACACATGCACGCATGCATACACACACGCACACACAGACTTGAGATGATTACATTATTTTTCTTTCTCTTCTTTCTCTCTTTTGTTGTCTTTCTTATGCATATTTCAATTTATGTTTGTATTTTTGTAATTAAAAAAAATAAAAAAATAAAAATATTCTATCATATTTATCGTGTCCACTAAAATGGATGCCACTTTGTCTTAAATAATCCTTCTAATGGATTTCATCCATGAATGTGTTAATGGACAGACTAACAAACTATTTTTCTAAATTTATAAACTTAAAAGAAGGGAACTATTATTTTAGAAGGAGTGTCCTTGTCTTCATGTTTCATTTTACAGCTAATTTAATATCCTGCAAAATTGGTTTTGACTATATTAATATGCTTCCTTTTTTTTGTTTTACTTGTTTTGTGCCTGCCTCCTGGCTCATCCAATCACATTGTTTGATGCACATGTTGGCATCACAGGTTGTAGAGATTTGGGAGGTGTTAAATGCCCATGTGACATGTGGCAAAATTATAATGTTATTTACGCATCTCTTAATAAATCCCTCAGAAGTTTTCAGAACTATGAGATTTGACTACATCGTTTTTCATTTAACCCCTACCAAATCCCTTGAGTTGCTCAAACAGAACCATAAAAACATGAATCATGCTTTAGTTGCCATAAGTTATGTTATCAGACTACCTCAACTGGTTCCTCAAGTTATTTAAGCATCAAAGGAACCTCTCCACTGTTTTGTAGTTTTAGTTTCAAGTGTTCTTCAATAGCATAGCAAAAGCATGTTCATTGAGTAAAGTATGATCACATATGAGGTATGCTTTAGGGCGGGGCTACCTTGTGATTGACAGGTTGTTACAACAGCATTGTCCAATCTGTCTTCGTCTTAAAACCCTTTCACAGTGTGCTTTTAGATCATGAAAGTTAATTGTAACAATTTGGTCGCCTAAAAATGTCTTGTTCAGTGTTTGGTTGTATTCAGCCCCACCCTCTCGTGTCACTTCTGGTTGCCAAAATGTGGTCATTTCGGCAACAAGAAGTGAAAGATGATGACAACCAAAATGGCAACAAACCAATGGGTGAACATAATGATATACTTGAAAAATGAAAGATTTTGAGAAAAATATGTGAAAATGTTACGTGTGAACAATGGATCTGATTATTTTAACTCCAAAGTACTTGTTTTGTCTGTGCTCTTAAATAACTGTATTCTGGTATTTTATTTGTTGCTAATTAATGAGAGCAGAGACAAATAGAGTTCCATTTCATCCTTACTACAATTATGTGTAGAACCATTAGAGGTAGCAATTGAGTGACAAAGGAGAACAGATATGTGTAGAAAAATATCAATATACATTGATGCACTGACCTATGCAGACATTCTAACTAACCAATGCTCCCACTGTCACAGTATCTGCAACTGGGAAGACAACGTCAGCAGATGACCAAACCAGTCCCACTGTCACAGTAAACTCTGAGCCTGCTGGTACCACCTTGGTAACTTTACCAACTACTCAAACAGATTCAGTAACATCTGATCCTGTGGAGACCACATCAGCACCTGAGCAAACCAATCCCACTGACACAGTCACCTCTGAACCTGACCAGACAACCATGTCACCTGAACCTACAGGTTCTACAGATACAGTAACATCTGAGCCTGCTGGTACCACCTTGGTATCTTTACCAACTACTCAAACTGATTCAGTAACATCTGATCCTGTGGAGACCACATCAGCACCTGAGCAAACCAATCCCACTGACACAGTCACCTCTGAACCTGACCAGACAACCATGTCACCTGAACCTACAGGTTCTATTGATACAGCAACATGTGAGGCTGCTAGTACTACCTTGGTATCTGAATCAACGGGTCCAACTGCTTCAATAACACCACAGCCTGCAGATACCACTATGCCAACTGATTCAATGGGTTCTACAGAAA
Organism: Myoxocephalus aenaeus; assembly: GCA_038501785.1. Classification (NCBI taxonomy): domain Eukaryota; kingdom Metazoa; phylum Chordata; class Actinopteri; order Perciformes; family Cottidae; genus Myoxocephalus; species Myoxocephalus aenaeus. Next base: position 1,918,007 of record JBAMJR010000189.1, read on the forward strand.
AAGTAACGTCTGAGCCAGCCGGTAACACCTCAGTATCTCAATCAACCAGTTTAACTGATTCTGTAACAACTTCAGAAACTGAACCGACCAGTCCCACCGACAACATAACGCCTGAATCTGTCGAGACAACTATGACATCCGAACCAACTACTCAAACTGAATCAGAAACATCTGTGCCTCCCGAGACCACATCCCAACTTGAACCAACTGCTTCCACCGACACAATAACATCTGCAAACGGAGAGACCACATCAGTACCTGAGCAAACCAGTCCCACTGACACAGTCACCTCTGAGCCTGTTGGTTCCACCTTTGTATCTTTACAGACTACTCAAACAGATTCAGTAACATCTGATCCTGTGGAGACCACATCAGCACCTGAGCAAACCAATCCCACTGACACAGTCACCTCTGAACCTGACCAGACAACCATGTCACCTGAACCTACAGGTTCTACAGATACAGTAACATCTGAGCCTGCTGGTACCACCTTGGTATCTTTACCAACTACTGAAACTGATTCAGTAACATCTGATCCTGTGGAGACCACATCAGCACCTGAGCAAACCAATCCCACTGACACAGTCACCTCTGAACCTGACCAGACAACCATGTCACCTGAACCTACAGGTTCTATTGATACAGCAACATCTGAGGCTGCTAGTACTACCTTGGTATCTGAATCAACGGGTCCAACTGCTTCAATAACACCACAGCCTGCAGATACCACTTTGCCAACTGATTCAATGGGTTCTACAGAAAAAGTAACGTCTGAGCCAGCCGGTACCACCTCAGTATCTCAATCAACCAGTTTAACTGATTCTGTAACAACTTCAGAAACTGAACCGACCAGTCCCACCGACAACATAACGCCTGAATCTGTCGAGACAACTATGACATCCGAACCAACTACTCAAACTGAATCAGAAACATCTGTGCCTCCCGAGACCACATCCCAACTTGAACCAACTGCTTCCACCGACACAATAACATCTGCAAACGGAGAGACCACATCAGTACCTGAGCAAACCAGTCCCACTGACACAGTCACCTCTGAACCTGACCAGACAACCATGTCACCTGAACCTACTGGTTCTACAGATACAGTAACATCTGAGCCTGCTGGTACCACCTTGTTATCTTTACCAACTACTCAAACAGATTCAGTAACATCTGATCCTGTGGAGACCACATCAGCACCTGAACAAACCAATCCCACTGACACAGTCACCTCTGAACCTGACCAGACAACCATGTCACCTGAACCTACAGGTTCTATTGATACAGCAACATCTGAGGCTGCTAGTACTACCTTGGTATCTGAATCAACGGGTCCAACTGCTTCAATAACACCACAGCCTGCAGATACCACTTTGCCAACTGATTCAATGGGTTCTACAGAAAAAGTAACGTCTGAGCCAGCCGGTACCACCTCAGTATCTCAATCAACCAGTTTAACTGATTCTGTAACAACTTCAGAAACTGAACCGACCAGTCCCACCGACAACATAACGCCTGAATCTGTCGAGACAACTATGACATCCGAACCAACTACTCAAACTGAATCAGAAACATCTGTGCCTCCCGAGACCACATCCCAACTTGAAACAACTGCTTCCACCGACACAATAACATCTGCAAACGGAGAGACCACATCAGTACCTGAGCAAACCAGTCCCACTGACACAGTCACCTCTGAGCCTGTTGGTTCCACCTTTGTATCTTTACAGACTACTCAAACAGATTCAGTAACATCTGATCCTGTGGAGACCACATCAGCACCTGAGCAAACCAATCCCACTGACACAGTCACCTCTGAACCTGACCAGACAACCATGTCACCTGAACCTACTGGTTCTACAGATACAGTAACATCTGAGCCTGCTGGTACCACCTTGTTATCTTTACCAACTACTCAAACAGATTCAGTAACATCTGATCCTGTGGAGACCACATCAGCACCTGAGCAAACCAATCCCACTGACACAGTCACCTCTGAACCTGACCAGACAACCATGTCACCTGAACCTACTGGTTCTACAGATACAGTAACATCTGAGCCTGCTGGTACCACCTTGGTATCTTTACCAACTACTCAAACAGATTCAGTAACATCTGATCCTGTGGAGACCACATCAGCACCTGAGCAAACCAGTCCCACTGACACAGTCACCTCTGAGCCTGTTGGTTCCACCTTGGTATCTTTACCAACTACTCAAACTGATTCAGTAACATCTGATCCTGTGGAGACCACATCAGCACCTGAGCAAACCAATCCCACTGACACAGTCACCTCTGAACCTGACCAGACAACCATGTCACCTGAACCTACAGGTTCTATTGATACAGCAACATCTGAGGCTGCTAGTACTACCTTGGTATCTGAATCAATGGGTCCAACTGCTTCAATAACACCACAGCCTGCAGATACCACTTTGCCAACTGATTCAATGGGTTCTACAGAAAAAGTAACGTCTGAGCCAGCCGGTACCACCTCAGTATCTCAATCAACCAGTTTAACTGATTCTGTAACAACTCCAGAAACTGAACCGACCAGTCCCACCGACAACATAACGCCTGAATCTGTCGAGACAACTATGACATCCGAACCAACTACTCAAACTGAATCAGAAACATCTGTGCCTCCCGAGACCACATCCCAACTTGAACCAACTGCTTCCACCGACACAATAACATCTGCAAACGGAGAGACCACATCAGTACCTGAGCAAACCAGTCCCACTGACACAGTCACCTCTGAGCCTGTTGGTTCCACCTTTGTATCTTTACAGACTACTCAAACAGATTCAGTAACATCTGATCCTGTGGAGACCACATCAGCACCTGAGCAAACCAATCCCACTGACACAGTCACCTCTGAACCTGACCAGACAACCATGTCACCTGAACCTACTGGTTCTACAGATACAGTAACATCTGAGCCTGCTGGTACCACCTTGGTATCTTTACCAACTACTCAAACAGATTCAGTAACATCTGATCCTGTGGAGACCACATCAGCACCTGAGCAAACCAATCCCACTGACACAGTCACCTCTGAACCTGACCAGACAACCATGTCACCTGAACCTACTGGTTCTACAGATACAGTAACATCTGAGCCTGCTGGTACCACCTTGGTATCTTTACCAACTACTCAAACAGATTCAGTAACATCTGATCCTGTGGAGACCACATCAGCACCTGAGCAAACCAATCCCACTGACACAGTCACCTCTGAACCTGACCAGACAACCATGTCACCTGAACCTACAGGTTCTACAGATACAGTAACATCTGAGCCTGCTGGTACCACCTTGGTATCTTTACCAACTACTCAAACTGATTCCGTAACATCTGATCCTGTGGAGATCACATCAGCACCTGAGCAAACCAATCCCACTGACACAGTCACCTCTGAACCTGACCAGACAACCATGTCACCTGAACCTACAGGTTCTATTGATACAGCAACATCTGAGGCTGCTAGTACTACCTTGGTATCTGAATCAACGGGTCCAACTGCTTCAATAACACCACAGCCTACAGATACCACTTTGCCAACTGATTCAATGGGTTCTACAGAAAAAGTAACGTCTGAGCCAGCCGGTACCACCTCAGTATCTCAATCAACCAGTTTAACTGATTCTGTAACAACTTCAGAAACTGAACCGACCAGTCCCACCGACAACATAACGCCTGAATCTGTCGAGACAACTATGACATCCGAACCAACTACTCAAACTGAATCAGAAACATCTGTGCCTCCCGAGACCACATCCCAACTTGAACCAACTGCTTCCACCGACACAGTAACATCTGCAAACGGAGAGACCACATCAGTACCTGAGCAAACCAGTCCCACTGACACAGTCACCTCTGAGCCTGTTGGTTCCACCTTTGTATCTTTACAGACTACTCAAACAGATTCAGTAACATCTGATCCTGTGGAGACCACATCAGCACCTGAGCAAACCAATCCCACTGACACAGTCACCTCTGAACCTGACCAGACAACCATGTCACCTGAACCTACTGGTTCTACAGATACAGTAACATCTGAGCCTGCTGGTACCACCTTGGTATCTTTACCAACTACTCAAACAGATTCAGTAACATCTGATCCTGTGGAGACCACATCAGCACCTGAGCAAACCAATCCCACTGACACAGTCACCTCTGAACCTGACCAGACAACCATGTCACCTGAACCTACTGGTTCTACAGATACAGTAACATCTGAGCCTGCTGGTACCACCTTGGTATCTTTACCAACTACTCAAACAGATTCAGTAACATCTGATCCTGTGGAGACCACATCAGCACCTGAGCAAACCAGTCCCACTGACACAGTCACCTCTGAGCCTGTTGGTTCCACCTTGGTATCTTTACCAACTACTCAAACTGATTCAGTAACATCTGATCCTGTGGAGACCACATCAGCACCTGAGCAAACCAATCCCACTGACACAGTCACCTCTGAACCTGACCAGACAACCATGTCACCTGAACCTACAGGTTCTATTGATACAGCAACATCTGAGGCTGCTAGTACTACCTTGGTATCTGAATCAATGGGTCCAACTGCTTCAATAACACCACAGCCTGCAGATACCACTTTGCCAACTGATTCAATGGGTTCTACAGAAAAAGTAACGTCTGAGCCAGCCGGTACCACCTCAGTATCTCAATCAACCAGTTTAACTGATTCTGTAACAACTCCAGAAACTGAACCGACCAGTCCCACCGACAACATAACGCCTGAATCTGTCGAGACAACTATGACATCCGAACCAACTACTCAAACTGAATCAGAAACATCTGTGCCTCCCGAGACCACATCCCAACTTGAACCAACTGCTTCCACCGACACAGTAACATCTGCAACCGGAGAGACCACATCAGTACCTGAGCAAACCAGTCCCACTGACACAGTCACCTCTGAGCCTGTTGGTTCCACCTTTGTATCTTTACAGACTACTCAAACAGAGTCAGTAACATCTGAGCCGGCAGGGATCACATCAGCACCTGAGCAAACCAATCCCACTGACAAAGTCACCTCTGAACCTGTCCAGACAACCATGTCACTTGAACCTACAGGTTCTACTGATACAGCAACATCTCAGCCTGCTAGTACCACCTGGGTATCTGAATCAACAGATCCAACTGATTCAATAACACCACAGCCTGCAGAGACCACTCCGTTACCTGAACCTACAGGTTCTACAGATACAGTAATGTCTGAGCCTGCCGGTACCACCTCAGTATCTCAATGGACCAGCTTCACTGATTCTGTAACAACAGTTGCAGCCGCAACAGCATCAACACCTGAACCAACCAGTTCCAATGACAAAGTGACTTCGGAATCTGCCGAGACCCCATCACAACCTGAACCAACTGCTCACACGGACACAGTAACTTCTGAAACTGGGGAGACCACGTCAGCAGCCGACCAGACCAGTACCACGGACACAGTCACCTCTAACCCTGGTGAGACAACCGTGGTACCTGAACCTACAGGTTCTACTCATGTAGAAACCTCTGTGCCAACCCAGACCACTTCAGTCATTGAACCAACTAGTCCAACCAACACAGTCACATCTGAATCTGGTTATACCACATCAACTGAAACATCCTCCACAACCAACCCACCATCTACCCAATCAACTGGACCATCACCCTCACCTCCAACAGAACAACCAACCAAACCACCAATTGATCCACCAACCACACCACCACCAACAACACCTGCTACAGCAACAACCAATCGACCACTCAGTACAGCAGAACCCTTTCACTGTCAACATGGGGGTTATTTTAATGTATCCAGCTGCGTATGTCTTATTGGATTCAGTGGGAAGTTTTGCCAATTCGTTGAGACTGTTGAGCCAGGTACTGTCAACTTTGTGCAATCCCTGTAATTTTTAAGTGTAGCAAATAATTCCTCTGTGCATTTTTTTTATTTGTTCTCCTAAATTCGTATCTATGATGTCCAATATGTGTGATTCTCTTTGCAGCTACACTCAACAGGTCTGTCGTTGTTAATGTGCTGCTCGAACAGGAATTTAAGATAGGATATGAAGACGAAAAATCATTGGAATACAAAGTGTTTGTTCATAACTTCACCAACCAGGTAAATGGTTAAAAGAATTGATTCATTTTACAGGTTTACAGCCGTCCAGGTACTGGTAATCCAGTACATTTAGGAATTGACTTGTCTAGTGACTAGAAAAAAACAAGTGAGGCAAATCTGCATTCATCAAATGCAGTGGTCTGAACTATCAATCATATTTCAAGTTGTACTGTGCTCTTGACACACATGTTGTTAAACTCAATTTAAATGACTCAGTAATTAGTATGTCATGCATCCAGAACATTTCTAACCAAATTACACAACCATAGCACTACTGAAACAATCAATGTCAAAGCTATGATGAACACAAGTGTTTGTAATAATTTTCATTTCCAAGTCCCAAATTCTGATTGTAGTGATAATGTTATTAATCAAAATGCTTTAATTTCAGTTTTTGGGCAATTGACCAAGATAGCAGATAAATTAATCTTAGTAAAGGATTATAATAGACAAAATGGTAATGATTTAAGCCCCATTGTGGATTTTAAACTACTCCAAACGCTTATCTAGTCTTCCGACCACTCAAAGCACTTTAACACTACAGGACATTATTCAACCATTCATACACTGATAGGAGGGGCTTTCTTATACCGTAAGGCACAGCTACGGGAGCAATTTGGGGTGTCTTGTCCAAGGACACATCGACATGGGCTAGTGGAGCCGGGGATCGAACATCCGATTCTCTGATTGAAGGATGACCCTACCCAGACACAGTTCATATAGAGTAGGATAAATTATCTAGGAAACATATAATTTCATACGGCCAATAATCTCTATTCTATAGGAATCCTGTTTGTGAAAGATTATTTATGTTATGTGTGTTACTATTTCAGATGAAAACATATTACCGGGAAAATAATGTATCAAACGTTGAAGAAGTGGTGGTAACAAGTGTCAGGTAATGTACTTTACATTTTTCAGAAAAGCCATCATTGTTTTATATACATTTTAAAAACAGAAATTTGTGATTGTGTTTGTTTAAATTGTTTTAATGTAATATTATTGTTAAAATGCCATATGCTTTTATTTTTCTCTCTCATTCTTTTCTCATATTGTAGCCCTCGAGACCCTGTGGTCAGATTCTCTGACAAAACTGTGGAAAAGGTAAAACTATTCAAACACTTTTCCAACAGAATATTGAATCAAAAGTTAAATATTAACAATTGTTCCATCTTTATTTCAGATGAAATTATCAGCTGAAGCAATAGCTATCTACAGTGTCACACCAAGAGCAGACGGGTAATTTGAGCACAGATCTTACGCCATTAAAGTCATTGAACATATCAACATAGATTATAAACGGAAAACTTTGCATGTTGGCAGCTTCAGATGGAAACAATTTATTAATTGACTAAATTATTTATTTAATTAATTAAGTGCACCGTGACATTTAGGGTACAGCTTGATCTCACCTTCAAACCACAAAACCTCTCTGCACCACTAGTTGCCACCAAATCCTTTACACTTGCCCTTAAGGGTAACTCCAATCGTCACTATTTTAACAACACATTTGTGGCATATAGAACTAAAACACTGCAATTAAGAAAAGCACAAGCAAATTGAGCACATGTAATATTGTTATGCCATAACACATATGTGACAAATAAATGTGCTTGCAAATAGAAAAACTCTGTTAATAATCATGCACAACACAAGTGTGTTACCACATAATAACAACAATAATAGCAATAATTATAATGTATATATATATACACACACACACACACACACACACACACACACACACACACACACACACACACACACACACACACACACATAATTGGGCACCACAGTTTAATGCAGCAGAAAGCAAGATTAGCTGTGGACGGACACAGATGTGCACACGCACTCACAGACGCATGGTTGAACATGATCGACCTATTGCATGTTAAAGGAGATCAAATCAACTTTACAACTGATTTTATCATTGAAGAGAGGCTTAAAGAGGAGTGATATGATTTTGTCTCTTGAGTTTGTTTAATGTAAAACTGCATTTTGTACTAGCTGAAGGTGTGACATTGTTGTTGTTGTTGTTGTTTTTTGTCTTAACCCTGAATATAATGAATTGCGATAGTCAAGGTGTGATGATATCAAACCATGTATGGCAGGATCTGGAAAGGTGAGACACAAATGTATTGTAATAAAAAAGGAAGGTCTCTTCTTTCCAGATCCTATCTAGAAGTTAGGTTAGTGCATATTTTTTATGAAGGGTGTATTGTCATCATAATTGGAGGAAAAGCTGTTTATTTATTTGTTTGTTTTTCTCATAAGCTCCAATATTAATTTGAAAATGTTTGCACTAATTACATTCAGTGGCAGTGAAACGTGATTGCCATTAAATACTAAAAGTAAACACTGTATATTTTGAGTTGCAAAAAACAGTAATGACTTTAACTGTACTGACATGCTGTATGAAATTATTTCTACCTCAGCGTTATTGTCAAACATAACGTGGTTTTGGCGATTCCAAACGAGGGCAGCTTTAACCAACAATATGGTATCGACTTCAAAGCGATTGAGGAGGCTCTTAACAATCTTGTTGACTGCACAGAAGGTTTGACAGAAAATCGATATTTACATCCACAATTATACACTATTTACTCTTAGCAAACCACCAGATCAGATCCATATTCATTCAAATACAAGAGTTGTATTGGCATTAAGCTTTATTTGATAACTTTCTGATAAAAAACATGACTTTAATAACACAACGACCTATTTGTGGTATACATACATAACGCAAAGTTATTTTCTTTGCCTTCTGAATTTTCAGATTGTCTTTACAACATCACAGCTCAACCCAAAGTTGAGCAAACAGAGCCGGATTTGGAATGTAAGTAGGCCGACTACTGCACTCTTTTCATGAAATTCATCAAAATCTTCATCAAAGTCTGATGTGCGTGTTTGTGTTTTAAACATCAACATTGAGCAGAGCTCTTTTTGTGGGCGCTTATTGGGCAATTGTAACAATCTTCATTTACAAACGGTAAAATTCTAGTTAATTAATAATGGTTAATAACGTTTTCTAATCATTGTTGCACACGTAAGAACATTGTATATACTATATAATGCATTTGTTAATAGTAACCAAATGATTTGAAAGCCTACAAAAATGTAAAACATTATATAGATAAGGAAGATGGACCAGATATTCGTTTACACTTCTACACTTTTACCATGGTTAATATTTGGTTTCTTGTCCATCTGTTTATGTAATGTGTATATATTTATCCGAATTTAATTCTTATTTTCTCATATCAGCTATACAATATTTATATCAGGAGAGATCTCATCCTATTCGTGCTGAAATGACAACTGACAGCAGCAGAGAGGAGAACATTTTTTAAATTTGACAGCAACGATGTGATTGGCTTCAGGAAATTGTTCATAATCTGGTTGGTCAATTTAAAGTGGACGCCCACAATCACCTGATAAAGTAATCACAGGGAGAGAGAGACTGAGAGATTATGAATGAAAAGGAGAGTAAGGAGAGCCTTCCTGACTAAATTTCCGCTAAAGCTTCATATAGTTTGTAAACTAATTATTTCATATTAAACAAACTAATGAGAAAATAACAATAATATAAATTGTAGCATTACTACAAAATGGAGAAGTAGGGAAACATTATTACTTATAATTCCATTGTCTGTCAATGGTAATATAATTAATAACTACAGTCAAATGTATCAGTTTATGATTTATTGCTATGGTTATTATAACCACAATTTCAGACATGCTCCCATTTGCTTTGTCACTTTTTTACATGTTCATGCTCAAATTATTTGTAACATTTCTTAAAAGCTGTGAATTGCTTTAATAGATTATTTGGCCAGTTAGGGGAAGAAGTATGGAGCCAGGACATTAAAGCGGAAAAAGGAAACACTTTCATGTTGTATATTAAGGGACATTATATGTGTCTGTATGTATGGATGTGAGCTTCATTACAATCTCAGTGGCAGCTTTAAGTTCAACTGTTAGTCTGCTATTCCATATTTAAAGCATCAGACAATAGATGTGGTCATGTTTGAATTACCATTGGAATTGGGAAATGGCACAATAAGCACCTTTTTGAATGTATGCTTTTTTTAAATGTGATTTTTTTTCACGGAATGCATGAAGAAGGTCCTTCCTGGTAGTTGGCAGTAGCTCCACCGTACTGAAGCCAAGAGTTTAAAGGCATTTTTGGCAAAGCTAGAATTGACAGTAAACTTACTGAGGTCTTTGTGTTTTTTTCATCAGCTGAATGCAAAAGGCTTGTGAACAACACCGATATTGATCAATACTACACAAATGTGACAGTTGAGAAAGTTGTCACATGTGTGACTGTATGTGACAGTCTACATCCAACGCCTAGAACGTGCTACAATAAGGGAATCTGCAGAGTGTACAGCAGCATCGGACCTCTCTGCGAGTAAGTTGACTAAGCTCTCACCTTGGTACTTTTAAAGATTTCTTTTGGTGTGTAATAAAGATGTCCGCTAAATGTAGCCTACAGTTTAACATTGAGGTTGATAATAAAATTGTCAAGTAAATATCTGTTAGTGTGTCGCGCCCCCCTCAAAAGATTGATTTAGAGGTTAACAAAACATTCAAGCTTCCTGCCACTATTTGACCAAAAATAAATTAAAAAAGATAAGGTCTATGCATTTTCTCCAACGTCTTTATCTAAAAAGGAAATTCAAGTTTTCTTTATTGTCCACTGTTTAACGGTGTTCTTCCTCGTCTGTTTCAGTTGCCAAAATCTGGATTCCACTTGGTACTTGGGCGACGACTGTAGCTACCCCATAGTGAGGATAGCTTTCTACGTGGGGTTAAGTGTGACCCTTGCTTGTCTGTTGGCGGCTGTGGGAGCCCTGACTGCTTACCTGCTGTTCAACAAACACAAGCAAACGCTGTAAGCTTCACACAAACACTACTGGGTGTGCGTCAAACATTTTTTCCACATGGGGAAATGCATGAAATTCTGCCACGTGTCACGGAAAACTTGATTTCAGGCGATACTGTGTGAAAAGCAGTCTACAGTATCTGTTTTGTACAATAATGATAATTTGTTATTGTAACTTTTGAGTTACGCATAATGTTATAGGTTATCAATTTCTTATTTAAAATGTATTTGTTCGTGTAGAATTTAGTATGTTAGGGCTGCGTTACTTTAAATTAAATTTGAATGCAAGTATATTGAAATATGTTGACGCAGAAGACTGTGGCCTATACTGGTACCGTAAATCCAAAAGCTATTTCTAAATTTGGTTGGGATGTACACTACCGTTCAAAAGTTTGGGGTCACTTAGAAATTTCCTTATTTTTCAAAGAAAAGCACTGTTTACATTAAATTAATCAGAAATACACTATACATTGTTAATGTGGTAAATTACTATTCTAGGTGGAAACGTCTGGTTTTTAATGAAATATCTACATAGGTGTATAGAGGCCCATTTCCAGCAACTATCACTCCAGTGTTCTAATCGTACATTGTGTTTGCTCATCGCATAGAAGACTAATGGATGATTAGAAAACCCTTGAAAACCCTTGTGCAATTATGTTAGCACAGCTTAAAACAGTGATGCTGGTTAGAGAAGCTATACAACTGGCCTTCCTTTGAGCTAGTTGAGTATCTGGAGCATCACATTTGTGGGTTCGATTATATGTGTCTGGGTGACCCCAACTTTTGAACGGTAGTGTATTATCTGCAGATCTTTTTGTCACAAAAATTACGCTTTTCCCTGTGTGTCTGCAGGAGAAGGGACAACAAGAACCAGCAGGTAAACCAATGGATGACTGAGGACTTTGAGTGGCCCAGACCCAACAGCTCCAATGACACACTTAATACTGGTAGGTTTGAAATGTATTATGTATTTTCTAATTGTGTAAACAGGGTACAAATGATCTCCCTATTTTTTTGCTTTATGCATACTAATTTAATTTGATACTTTCTAGCTGCTTTTCTAGGGGCTTTCAACAGCATCTCATTCTCCAAAAAACGTGAGACACACTTGAAAGCTCTTACTAAACTGGAAGAAGTGGCTTTATTTTCATGGACTCGTGCCCACCGATCAGAAACACATTTTCTAAGACCATGGTCACAATATCAAAAGCCTACGAGTCAAGCAGAAACTACCATACAGCTTTTGACTTCAGTTGAATTTAGTAATTTGGTGTGGTTAAGCAACTTTTAAATCACATATTCAAATGCATTCAATTATAAAGTCCTTTTATATTAGAATCAGAATCAGCTTTATTGGCCATGTGTGTCTACTCGTACATGGAATTTGACTCCTGTTTCACGTAGCTCTCACCACAGATGTGCCTGTAGTCATTTAATCCTGTGATGGAGGATTTCTTGGGGACTGGGATGATCATGGAGCGCTTGCAGGAGGGGATGTCACACAGCTCCAGTGATCGGTTGAAGATCTCCGTGAAGATGCACAGACAAATTAATAGTTGGCAGTGTTGTAGTACTCAAGATTGTTATGCTCAATACTGCATTTTCGCCGTATCTGCAGGTATTATGAAGGTTATACGTCAATGATTTTCTGGGGGGGGGGGGGCGTAAACAGCGTAAAAAAACATTACATTATAACATAACTTGTTATCTGTCACCCAGTTTTGCCAACTGCAACACCTTTTCTTCCAACATCACTGATTCCATAGTCATTGCTCTTTGCCTTTGTAGGGCAGTATAGATCTGTCTGTTGGTCATCCTGTGACAAATTATTCTGGTGGAATGTGTGTGTATAAACCCCCTTGTTGTCCTATTTTTAGGAGATTACAGAAACCCCTCGTTCACGCATGAGGAATCAGCCATCCACAGAGAGGAGCCAGGGGTTTACAGACATCCTGCACCTGTCTACCAGGTCAACCGACCGTCTTTGAATACTGGCAGTAGACAGTGGAGCCCATCAGCGGGCGTACACCCATCATCACAAACAGCACACGGACACAATGTGCCATTTTCTAATGCTGGATTGCCGCCGTCTACCAGCCTGAACCTCAGAGAGTTCTCACACAACCCGGTCAGTGCACCGTATTTGCAATTTTCTGACTTTGTATTGCAACAGCTGCACAGCAATGTCCGTCGGAGTAAATTGAGTTTTTATCTTATCTTACTGTATACTCTCTACCTGTGAGCGGCAGAAATGTGTCACAAGGCATCCAGTCTGCTGGAAATCCAAATCCAGACTGACAGTGTATCCAATCAGCGGCAAGGAATTCATTTCCTATACATACTTACTTATTCTGGTTTGAATCTCACTAAATGCTCTTGTGTTTACAGTTTTACCATTGCGTTTTCACTTCACGGCCACCATAGTTTTGTCCACAATTATTTTCTTATCTCAATACCGCTTTCTTTGTTCATTTATTTTCACAGATACGGATCAACAGGCCTCAGATCAGGACATCCTGGGATGCCTGAACAGTGAAAACAGAGTCTCAACTTGCTTTCTAAACTTGCTTTTGACGTCGATGACTACTTGCTTTTTATGTTTTTTTGCTGCCTAACATAAACATATTTATGCACATCTAAAATGCAGCAGAATAAATAGTTTCATTTACACCTGTATTTTAGATATTGATATCAATAGAAAAAAAAATGCTCATATATATATTCACTATTTATGAGGCTATTAAACAGCCCTGTATTAAATGCTACCTTTCTGAAGCTTCCAATGTTCAGTTTGTTGGCACTGTGTCAAAGAGGTATAGATTGAGTTACTGGGGCACTAACACGTCCGTGACCTACAGTTGATAATGATGTCACATCAGCAACACAGTGCTATCAGTACATGACTGTAACAACAGCCTTGCCTCCGACTGGAGCGCAGGGCAGAGAGATTTTGGCATTGGGATGATAGTTTCAACGCGTTTCGTTTGAAATCTGAATGCGTTTGTCGAGTTAGCACGGATGCTCTTCTCTGTCAAATAATGAGGATGAAGCTTTGAGGTGGGAGACAGCAGTGACGAATTTAAGGAATTGGGATGTTCACGCTTAGTTTTGACTTTAATGCTTTGGATGCACTTTATGTAAATAAAAATGTTAGAAACATAATTTTCTGTCCCGGAGTGATGTCTTTATTAATTTGTTTATTAATTTGATTTATTATTTAATAAACATTGCTGATAAATGCAATAGAATCAACCAAAAGGCTTATTTGCATTCACTAATTAGTATAAGCGACGTGGGTATATCAGCAGGAATAAATCAGTCCAACACGTTCTGGGTTTTCCTCATAACTTTAGTCAAACTCCACATTCCAGCCGCACCGCCAAGCCCAGGTCTTCTCTATCTCCCCCTCTCTTCCCTCTTCTTCTCCTCACTTTACCCTCTCACCTCCAGACGCCTGAACAGCGCCGACTAAAATTGAGTTTACATCATACAATGCTGACATTGAACAAGTCAGCAGCACCAAGTTCCTGGGGGTGGACATCAGTGAGGACCTCTCGTGGACAGTCAACACGAAAACCCTGGCAAAGAAAGCACAGAGGCGCCTCTACTTCCTCCGGAAACTGAGGAAAGCAGGAAGCCCTCCACCCATCATGTGCACCTTCTACCGTGGCACCATCGAGAGCATCCTGACCAACTGCATCACTGTGTGGGGCGGAAGCTGCACAGACTACAGCAGGAAAGCCCTGCAGCGCATAGTAAATGCAGCTGGAAGAATCATTGGTGCCTCACTCCCCCCCCCTCGCCTCCCTGCAGGACATATACAACACCTGCCTCACCCGCAAAGCGACCTCGATTGTGAGCGACCCCTGCCACCCCTCACACGGTCTCTTCAGCCTCCTGCCCTCTGGGAGGAGATACCGGAGCCTCCGGGCTCGCACCACTAGGCTGTCAACCAGCTTCATTCACCAAGCTGTCAGGAAGCTGAACTCTCTACCTCACCACTCCCACATCTAGACTCTGCTGCTAAACTGTCTGACCGCTGCTACTAACGCACACTTAAATAGTTTCCAAATTTGTTTTTGCACTATATGTTATATGTCTAATTTGTTTTTGCACTATGTTTATATGTCTTTGCACTATGTTTATACGTTTCTGCACTGTTTATACGTTGTTTATATGTTATATGTTGTCTATTTTTACTTTTTCTTAACTGGTGCACTATTCACTTTATGTTTTTATGCTGTTTATGCTATGTTGTCTAGTTTATATGTTTATATGTTGGTTATATGTTATATGTTGTCTAGTTTATATGTTGTTTATATGTTTATATGTTATATGTTGTCTAGTTTATATGTTTATATGTTATATGTTGTCTATTTTTTACTTTTTTTTTCTAAATGTTGCACTATTCACTTTATTTTCAGACAGTAGAGAAACAAAATTTCAGGTCTTCTGTATGTTTGCACAATATGGAAGAAGTGACAAATAAAACTGACTTTGACTTTGACTTTGACTTTTGACAATTTCACTCTTACATTAGCACTAAAAACAAAGTACAGTTAACTTTTGCAGGAGTGAGCCACAACCACAGTGTAAGACATATTTAAATTCACACCTGATGGTAGTGCCAGTTAAAAAAGAGATCAGTGATCATAATTCATCAGAGTTGTCTGAAATGTGTCGTTACAAAAAAAGTCAAAAGTATCAACAAAGTAGGATTGACCTTCTCGGAATCTCAAATTTCTGTACAAAATTTTCATTGCAGTCCATCCAGTATGTCTTGAAAGACCAACATTCCCAAAAACATTGAAAGACCAGCCTCTTCACCTAGTGCAGATCCAACATTTTCATAACAAGTAATAGAGCTATATCCAAATGCAAATCTTCAATGTTTTTTTTTTTATAAAATGTTATATATTATTTAAAATGTGTTCAGATTTAGGCCAACAGTTGGTCTCTAGAGCATCTAGGTGAGAGTCAAAGTGGTTCCTTGTCTTCATAGATCGGGCCTGCATGTCCCAGACAAAGTTGTGGCTAATCAGAAGGTTAAAACCTCTTTAAAAAAAAGTGTGTAGGATTTGGTGACATCTAGTGGTGAGGTTGCAGATTATAAGCAACGCAATACCTCGCTGCTCACCCCTCCCTTACGGAGAAATAGGTGGCCTTCAGGTAGAGATCAGGATCTTTAGGATTGTATTACTAAAAGGAGCTACGAAGGATTATGAAAACCAATATTTGGCTTTTTTCATGAATAAATAATTGCTTGTACATACATATATAGAGTGTTGATAACAAATACATTTGGAACAGGATTATAATGTATTTATAACTTAGATATAACTATATCAATATTGTTTGTAGAGCAGTGTAAACATTGTGTAAACATAGTGGCGGTGGATGAGGGACTGTGGCCGGAGCCGACCTCCAACTGTAGAAACATTTTTCCAGTTCATCCCCCCCAAATGTTACACGTTGTTCCTATAAATCCCTGAAATCTGCCTTTTTTTTGCCAAACATGCCATATGCCCTGGTAAAATATTTTGGCATGGATGAAGATTAACGTCAGTGTGACTATACAATTTGAGATTTGACTGCTTAATTTTCCCGTTAATACTGTTATCTGGGCCCTGTGTTTTATGTTTTGTCATGGTGCATTTGGTGCTTTAGAAAGTTGCTCTTGGACATATGAAGGTTGTATTTGTGTTGAATTAAGGCATGTGTGACTGTTCTGGTTTATTTTCAGGGAATGTCACTACGGACATTCAGTTTGTAATACTGCAAATACATAATGTTTTTATCAGTGGGCCATAAGCTCAAACAGCATTGTTTACTCCTTGGGCGGACATTTATTTAAATCTTTGAGATTCCCAACTTTATTGAATTGACAGGCCTGTAGTGTACATTGTAATGCAAAATACAGGAGGTTGAGTTAAGTTTTGTCAGAATGTTGTGTTTTATAATAGCACAAAGTATTTAAAGCATTATTCAAGCTATGACTGCTATAGATGTTTGGTTGTGGTGCTGTTTTAATGGAGTTTCATAATTCTTGTCTTCCTATTTCTCTCTCTCTCACAGGACTGCAGGAACAACGTGGGACTCTGTACCACCAGAGCTTCTGAAGAGACGACCCTTACTCACAAGTCTCCACCCCCACCGCGTCCACCAGCCACCGGACGGCAGCAGTCTCTCATTGCACCCCTCCAACCTTCTTTCCATGACCCCCTCTACTCTTCTCGTTCCCCTTCCTCCCTCGACCCCTTTCTGCTTCCTAAATCTAACCCTCTAGTTCCATCTCACAATAAACCATTTGAAACCCATATCGATGTTACTACGGTCTTTGTTGGTGATTTTTTCTTCAAAGAAAGAGTCCTGGCACCTGGTTTGTCTCTCAACAAGTTTATTTTGATGCAATATGATGTGGAGAAACATTAATGCCAATGTTGCCTAGCAAAACATACCAAGGATGTGTTCAGCTGTCTGCTCACCCAACACATTTGTGGCGGCACCACCTTTCAAAAACAGTCACACTGGATCTTAGAACCCGGTCATGTTGAATGGGACAAATGTTTCTATGTAAATATCGATGTGAAAGATTTATCTTCTTCAATACCAGATTTGATATGAAAAGTGCTTCTAATAGGCTTGATCAAAGCATATTGATCCAGTAGATTACCTGATTGACCGAGGTATTGCTGAATTAAAGGACACCAAGTTTTCTGAGTCTTTTGTTCTTTCAATACATGGCACATCTATGTAATATAAACCCTGACTGTTTTTTCCATACCGTACATTTGTCAAGCATGACACAAGGGACTGGACAGCCCTCCTTAGCCCTTGTTTACATCCTGCTCTCAGCCAACAACCTGAACCAGGAACTCAGGCTAATCTGGCTGCTCTATAATATTTTATTCCTGCATCAATAACAGACATGCCAAAAGGCCATTCACGGCACTACTTTTCTTTGCTATATGTAATTTACAGCTATCCCTGGGAAAATATTTCACAAGTGTGACAACATTTTTAGGATATTTTAAATCCTCATGGTGTTAACAGAAACAGTTTGGTGGCATACTAGCAGTAAAACTTGTCAAACCAATGAAACGCTTTGTGAAGCACTGGTAACGTTCTAAGCTTCAGACATCATCAGTCACGTGGCAGTTGTTATTTGATACAAGCTCTGACACTTAGAGTTGACACACGGTGGTTCAGTAGACTGACACAAGCTTCGGAGTTCTGGTATAGTTTGTCCATCTCTAGTCAAAACATACTTGCCGAGCACAGCTTCATTGAAGTTACTTTAATTATTGTTTTAAATGTGAAATAAGACTGAAACCAGTTCCAAATCAGCTACATGTGCCTTTAGCCTTCATTCATCCAACATGTTTAATATATTAAAAATATTTAATAAGTCAGGTTGGGCGATGTATCCGAAAATGTTCTGTCAATAAATAAGTAGTCCATATGAAATAATCACATGGTATGTTTTTTTTTGGTCTACTTTTGTCTATAAAAGTGTCACTGGTTGGCTACGGAGTGAGGACCCAAATGCAGTGTAAAGTAAATCTAACCGGCGCGCAATCCATGCCGGTTAGATTTGTGTCCGACTTGGTCCCGACTTGTTCTGACGTCATGCACACGTGGTCAACGATAATCTCACGAGATCAAGGCGGCCGTCGATTTTAGAGCCAGGCGCTGCAGTAGCTCTCCACCGACTGAGTGGCCCAGTGCATGATGGGAAACGCCTGGCTGTCGCCACATCAGAGAGCTGATTGGCTCTTAGATCTGACAGCAAACACCACGTGTTGTAGAAAATCCTTATTTTATGTGTAGTTGTAATACTTAACGCTCGATTGTTGACTATTATTCTTTTTAATCTAAAAACACATCTTGTGTGGTTGTTAATACAAAATCGTATTTATACAACACACATCAAAACCAGTAGTAATGCATTTCACAGGCAGACATAAAAAGAACAAACGATGGAGCTACACACACATTTCTACATAAGAGTAGGTGCTGTGTCCACGTTCCTGAAACGGCCATTTCCTTATCAACGTAGCTAGATTTGTTAATAATTACTATATATGGGGGGAGGCTGTAGCTCAGGGGGATGAGTGGTCGCGGGACGACCACTCGTTCCGGTTCGATCCCCAGTCCCCCCATAGCTCACACGTCGAAGTGTCCCTGAGCAAGACACTTAACCCCTAATTGTTCCCCGTTGCTGTGTCTACGGTGTATAGAGCAAAATGTAAGTCGCTTTGGATAAAAGCGTCACAATGTAATGTAATATAGCTGTGGATTTCAAAAAAACTCATCCACTATCTTATCAGACTATTTTATGATTCAACAGTATTAAATGCAACCTAACTGGAATTATTTGATCAGGCTTTATTATCTGACTAAACTCTTCCTTGTAAGCCTAGGGTTAATGTACTTTTCATTTTGTTACCTTATTTTATAAGACCCCCTATGTAGGAGCCAAATTGGAGCAAACTATATTACTAAATATGTACACTGGGTGGCGCTGTTCTGTGTTCCTGGGATTATCTATATATTCAATTAGAACATGATTGACGGCAGGTGTTGGACCCCGGAAAGGGCAAAGGGTTTTGACCGCTTGCACGGTATTGTTATGCTTCGCGCAACATAGGGTTAATTGTGGGCATCTAGGGACCATATTAATGTTCTACCATAGCTGGGAGAGAATAAACTCCTCTGATACAATACAACCTGTCCGTGAATCATTGAACCAAATCAAAGGAACGCAAGGTGACGCAGGCAAAGCAAGAGTGCATCAACCACATCAATCCAGAGGGAAAAGCACCTCAGTAGCCCAGGTATTAGACGGGGCTCCTTTAACACCCTCTATAAATATTTTAACCTTTGTGAGGAAGTGGTAAATGGGATTTTTTATGAATATTTTACAATATAATTAGCTTGTAATCTGCATGTTATTATACAGCTGATCTGATTGTGAAATTCTGATAAGATCTTCAACCGCTTTACTGCGGAGCAACATCTCGATCAATATTTAACGCAGGAAGTAGTGTGTCTAGCTAGGCAGAAACAAGGGGTTGGAGGTCATGAGAGGTGAATGGATGTCTAATGCATCTGACTTTTGCATTCTGTGAAAATCAAAGAGTTAAAGTTTGCGTTCTTACCTGAAACCTCATAAAATCTCAAAACCTTGGGTAATTGGGTAACTTTGTACATTTGGGGAGAGGTGTGTACACATAAACAATGAAACATATGTCAGGGGGTACTTGAGAGGGAAAAGGTTGATGAGGCTTACTAAACTAAAGCAACGTGCCAAGCATGTATTCAGCTGGACGCCTTGTTTGAAGAAACATTTTTCCTAAAAATAATGTGGAAAATTGCAGGGGCAGGTCAGTGTTAAGTATGCTTTGTAATGCTTTGTGAAACTCTGCCCAGAAAGGTTTTATCACTGGACAAAATATATGCCAGTGATTTGCTTCCCCAATATCATACTGTCTCCAACATGTGGCCTCCCCTCCAGCAAAATGTGCTGTCTGCTTTGGTGTAATAAAGTTACGAATAACTCACTTCCCTCCAAATTCTCGCCACACGGCAGAGTTAGTGAATTTCCACTGAAATCTACAGACATCCAACCAGTCCTCATTTGATATTGAGAGGTTACCTTCTCTTTCCCATTATTCAATAACATATTCTGCAGTGTGTGATTTTTGTTTTGTTTATCATGAGCTCTTTATACAAACCTAGAGATAACACCTTAATTTTAATAATTTTGGTAGGCACGGAAATATATTGTATCGAGGTGTGTTTTATTTCTAATGTTATGTTTAAAATGATTGCATATCTTGAGGTATCTATACAAATGTATTATTCCAATTCTAAGTGAAATTGTATTTTTCTTACCATAGTAAACTGTAATCAAAGCGAGTAGTTTTGCAGTTTAATATTCATGGAGCTCGAGGAAAGGTGTGTGTGTGGGCAATAAATTAGAGTCAAGCTCAAAAGGTTTAATACTGTGCTACTGCTTCTTATTTAGCACAGTCCGTTCCTCTATTCCATGACACAGTATACAGAGCAGTTGACAGAGCTCTTTCACAGAGGTCAGGCATTTTAGTGACTGCATGTATGTGTGTTATGCGTTCTGTATTTTAAAATTGTTTCAAGGAATTTTGAGTCATTCATCACTGACATACACCAGTGAGATTTGGCCAACTGGGATTTAATCGGGTGATGGAGCTTCCTTTAAGTTACCTTTTAAGTAAGCTAGATAGACTTGGTTATTGACCAAATATAAAACCTCTCTCTCTCTCTCTCTCTCTCTCTCTCTCTCTCTCTCTCTCTCTCTCTCTCTCTCGACTTACAGATGGTGATGTCATGTTTTGCTTGGTTTTAGCTGATATATAGGTGACTTGTGAGTCCTGGTTTCAAGCTAATTGTCAAGTCACATTTTTAGCATATGTCAGTGATAGGTGAGTTTGTAGAGTGTAGGTAGTTGTTTATTGGAACTACCTTCACCCTGGTTCTGTTTTAAGCTCAACTGATTCTGAAGCAATTGACAAGAGCAGTGTCTGAGCCATCTAAAGTGATACTTTTTGAGATTATTGTAACATTTATAACGTTACATAATCACGTTTATACATTGTTTTACAATACTGTCTATATTGTAAATGCATGTTAATATAGTAAATAATAAGTAAGGTATGGATGTGTACTATAGCTGAATGTTAGCTGGTTTGCATTCCATACTATGTTTTACAAATCTGAATATGTTTACCGGTCTATCCACCACTTTGGTCAGCAGTTACTGGCAGAATTTCAATGCACTTTGGTTCTAATTTAGTTATTTGGACGATCCCCTGACTTTTCTTCTAGTGACATTATTTGGTAAAAACGTCAATTTATCCTATACACTGGTTTATGACCAACAGAGGTGTCAAGTAACGAAGCACAAATACTTTGTTACTTTACTGTTGAAATTGTGGGTATCTATACTTTACTGGAGTATTTATTTTTCAGACGACTTTTTACTTCTACCTCCTTCCTTACATTTTCACGCAAATATCTGTACTTTCTACTCCCTACATTTTAAAAATAGCCTCGTTACTATTTCATTTTGGTTTGTTTTCATTCCGGCTTGTCATTGTTCAAAAACACACAAAAAAAAAAACCTAGCCAGATAAATCGCGCCATCCGGATAGAGTGAATTTGATTGTGGTTGGATGAGAAGTATAAACATATACCATTCCGACACCCTATTGGTTTTCTACGCGATGCACCTGCAGATGACACAAATCAACCGTTACAAATCACGTCACTCTCCAGCAAGGACAGCAGAAAAGCCTATTACAAAGATGTCCGTGTCAGAGAACTCGAGCGAAATATCCCACTCCCAACCAAGTATCAGCGAGGAGGTTGATAGCCAACAAGACCAGCCAACCCTTGTACATCCCTGGCCGTACCTGGAAGAATTTTTCGAGATGGTTGGGTGCAAAAACAATTCATTTCGAATGCGCAGCAAGCTCTGCGCACCCACGTACCACGAAATAATGGCTTTCAAAAACTCGCTGTCGAATTTGAAAAAGCATATTGAGGTAAGCTGAAAGTTTGTTATTATCAGTCGATTATTGACAAAATATTGTAGTAACCTAGTAACGTAAATTTGCCATGTTTGCTATGGCTAGGCCTGGGTGCATGCCAAGACATGCCATGGTTTGCTTGTTTAGCAGTAGCTAGGCTATGATTCAACGTTGCTAGTTCGTTTGGTGGGCTCTGTGTGAGATTTGATATTCGACTTTAGCCAAATGTTATCTGAGCTTATATTATTTCTATATGTAACATCTGTATGTTAATTGCGCAAAACTATAGCTTTCGTTATGATAGTCGATTATTGACTAAATGTTGTAGTAGTGACCAAGTAACGTACTGGCTAATGGTAAATTTGCAATGTTTGCTATGGCTAGGTACATGCCAAGACATGCCATGGTTTTCTTGATAGTAAAAGGCTGTGATTCAACGTTGCAAGTTCGTTTGTTGGGCTCTGTGTGACATTTGAAATTCGACTTTAGCCAAAGGTTATCTGAACTTATATTATTGGTATATGCAATATGTGTAGGTTAATTGTGCAAAGCTGTAGTCTACAGCTTGTTGATAAAGCATGTACTAAGGATAGGCATGATCCTGTCTGTGTATGAGAGTGCGCGCGCCTGTGTAGGGCAGGCCCCATGGGTCCTTGTGAAGAGGTAATAGGCCCAACTATAAACCGAATGCAGTTTAAAATGAATTAAAGTCGGACTATCTCATCAATAATGCTACTTTTTGGTCATGCCAGCAGCTGCTTGTGGTCCTAAAACAGCTGTAAATATTCCGCTCTGCTCAACATAATTGCATAGACCAGTGAAACTGCTCCCTAACTTGTAGTCTGACCTTCTTTCATGAACTTCAAGCAGGACATTTAATACAGCGGAAGTCCTAGATAATCTGAGTTTGTGGTTTGAGAGAAATAATATGAATCTCATATACATTCATTTTCTCCACAGAAGAAACATCCCACTCGTCTAGAGAGGTACACGCAACTTACTTCATCAGCCGTCAAAAGGAAGTCATCCACTGAAGGTTCTTTGGACCCACCCTCCAAACAAACCAAGCTGTGGGAGACTCGAAGAGTGTCCCAGGCAAGTGTGGATAAAGTAGTCCTCAAATTTGTTGTTGAAGGCTTGCACCCACCACACATTGTTCAGCAACAGGGCTTCATTGATCTTGTGCAACATCTTCAGCCAAATACAAATGTCATGACGCGCAATACTGTTGTAAACCAAGTCACAAAGGCCTCTGTTGAAATGAAAAGAAAACTGAAAGCTGCCCTTAGTGAAATTGAGTTTGTAGCAACAACAACAGACTGCTGGACGGCACACCGTCGTGGTTTCATTGTGGTTTTCACTGCGCACTGGTTTAACCCCCAGACCATGCAAAGATCCTGTGCTGCCCTGGCATGCAAGCAACTTAAATGGTCACATAACTTTTCTGCCCTGGCTGGTGCCCTTAATGATATTCACACAGAATTCAATATCAGAGAGAAGATCGTTCGCACTACAACTGACAATGGATCAAACTTCCTGAAAGCCTTCAGAGTTTATGGACAGACTGACGAGAACAATAATCCTGAACCTGTAGGAGAGGGTGATGGAGAAGAGGATGATGGTGGCCAAAATGATGATTATGATCAAGATGAGGAAAGCGTTGAGGGTGTTGAATTTGTTGATGCCGGAGCCCTGTTGGACGAAGATGACTACTTGGAATACCAGCTACCCAAGCACCATCGTTGCGCCTGCCACCTCCTCAATTTAGTGTCCACAGTTGATGCTTCAAAAGCAGAGGTCAACCCATTCTACAAGCGTGTGGCAAGGTCCACATTGCCAAATGCTCTAGCCTGTGGAACAAAACTTCAAGATCAACCACTGCATCTGAAGTAATTGAAGACCACTGCAAACTCCAACTCGTAAGGCCTGTTGCTACAAGGTGGAATTCACTCTTCTCAGCCGTAGAAAGAATAGTGAGAATAACAAGAGAACAAGGCGAGGGAGCCCTTGCAGCTGTCTGCAGTGAACTAGATACACCTAAGTAAGTGCTTGTTTTTCTGCCTTTCAGTTAATGAAGTGATTAACAATAGATTAAGTTGCAGTTTTATACTTTGAGTACTGTAGAACACATGTATGCACTATGCCAATATGCAGTCCCCAAATTTACTATGGATGTGATTTGTAGCAACACAACTACATTTCTAAAAGTCTCAGATGACAATATGTTTCCTTTTTAATTATCCAGTTAAAGGTGCAACATCAAGTAGGCTAAATGTTCCATGTTGTGCTTTTCTTTTCTTCTTTGTACAGGTTTACTCCAGTGGAACTTGCATTTCTTGCAGAATATGCAAAGACAATGAGCCCAATTGCCAAGGCACTTGACGTCCTTCAGGGAGAAACCAGTGTGCAGATGGGATGGTTGGCCCAACCATAACTCTGCTAAGGACCAAGCTCCAGCACCTTCATGTCGCCTCCAAGTTCTGTGAGCCTTTGATTATGGCACTTCTTTCAGGCCTTCAAAAACGCTTCGGAGAGATGCTTGCAGATCCAGAGCTAATAGCCACTGCCATTCTAGTTCCCAAATGTAAGACCTGCTGGACAAGTGACACAAATATCCTCAAACTTGGTAAGTGTCTCACTTCTCAACTTCCCCTCAGTATGTGTAAGTTCTATGGAGACAGTGAAATTACATTTAATGACACACACACACACACACACACACACACACACACACACACACACACACACACACACACACAATCCAATACACAATTACGACCCTCCCACTCTGCACCTGGGACCCTGGGTGAAGGTTGTAACCGAGTGGGAGGAGCTGGGACAGGCCGCCTCCGGGAGGGCTTAAAAGGCGGCACAAATGGGAGTGTCTCTCTCTGCCGCGCTCTCTCTCACTCTCTCACGCAGCAGGAGCTGCTGCACTAGCCCGGCCGTGTGCTGGTTACATGTTCTGTTTGCCTTAACTGTTTGAACATACAATAAACTAGGTTTTTGTTGGGAGATCAAGTTGTGGTCTCCCTTTTGTTGCCAGACTCGGGCCAGGTTGTAACACAATACTGTCATATGGTCTAAATTATCCTGATTGTTTTTTTTATTCCACAGGTCTCGACTATATTAGAAGCCACTTGGACTGTCAGGCTGAGAATCACGTCATTGAGGGCTCCCAATCATCTGAGGAAGAGGACTTCTTTTCCTCCTTGAAGAAGACCGGCCCTCTTGAAACGACCAAGCAGTTGGATGCGTACCTGGGGTGCCCAAGAGGAGACACAGTAGATGTACTGAAGTCCTTCCCAGCTGTGTGCCAGCTTTCACTTAACTTTTTGTTGCCAGCCTTGAGCCAGGTTGTAACAAATGGGGGCTCGTCCGGGATCATGTTAAAGGGAGTTTTCTGCACAGGTCAGTTGGTTAGCGTGTGCTTCTGACCTGCGGTGGTGGTACAGGCTGGTGAGTAATTTGGAACCCTTGTCCTGATAGGCATAAGCAATGAGGGGCACCATCTGTCTCTCATTGACCTTTTGTTTGTTTGTTATTTTGGTGCAGTAAGTGGTTAGAGCAGTTGCTCGGGGGCACTTCCATGACCGTCGAGGCGATTTTCGGCTTACTGAAGGTTAGCCGGGTTACTGGGTTTTGTGCTTAATTCATCCTGCCACTGACCTGCATGAAGACTAGGGATGAGTTACTCAGCTAGACCTGGTTAGGCAGTTAGTCAGAGGAGTTGGGTTCCTTATTTAAAAACAGTCTGTCGACCATTTTGTTGGGAAAAGCTTGGTACTAGTTGGTTGGTTGCAGTTGAGCTGATGAAATGGCTTCCATCGAAGACTTTTTCCTGTCTCCAGATGAGGACTTGCTTAATTCTTACAAAAAGGATCAGCTCAGGAAGATAGCGGACCACTACCATATTGAGATTTCTAAGAAGTTGAATAAGGAGGAAGTGTTGGCCACCTTGAAGACTCACTTGTTGGAGGAAAACGTGTTGCCTGTCGCGAGTGACTCAGGGAAAGTTCCCAAAATGGCTTCCGTGGTGACTGGACTTGGAGTTGGGTTGACGTTCGAGCAACAACGACAACTCATGCAAGAGGAACATAAGAATGCTGTCGAGTTAGAAAAATTAAGACAAGAGGCATATCTTCGGGAGGCTGAACTAGCCCATGTTCAGATAAGACAACAGTTAGAGTTGGAGCGATATAAGCTGGAGCTTATAAGTGAAGGGAAAATTAAGGCTGACCCGCCCAAGGGAGAGCTGGGGTTATCGTTTGATGTTTATGTTAACTTAAGGTTGGTTCCAAAGTTTAATGAAGGGGACCCTGACATCATCTTTGTTTTGTTCGAAAGCTTGGCAGATGCTCTGAAGTGGTCAGATGCTGAGCGTACTCTCTTGTTGCAGTGTGTGCTCACTGGCAAGGCCCAGGAGGCTTTTTCAGTCTTGAGTGTTGCTGATAGTGGTAGCTACCAGTTGGTTAAGGCTGCTGTGCTTAGGATATACGAGTTGGTACCAGAAGCTTATCGCCAGCGGTTCAGGTCACTCAAAAAAGAGAAGAAGTCTCACGTAGAGTTTGCTCGTGATTTAACAACTCTTTTTAATCGCTGGTGTGCTGCTTCAAAGGTAGTTACAAAGGAGGACCTTGAGGAGTTGATCTTGCTTGAACAGTTAAAAAATGCTCTGCCTGACCGTGTGGTTACCTACATTCAGGAGAAGGAGGTAAGCAAGATTACAGATGCGGCTAGATTGGCAGATGAGTTTGTGTTGACGCATAAAGGTTTTTTTTGGGGAAAGCCGTGGTCATGGAGTGCTTTTGAGCTCCATGAGAGTATGGGGGAAGTTAACGCCAGTAAGTTTGGTTCAGAAGGGGCAAGTACCGTATCAGCTAATGCAGTCCGGGGGTTACGGGCAAGAATGGACCCCAGTCGGGTCTGTAACTACTGTTTTGGCAAGGGTCACTGGCGAAATGAGTGTCCAGTGTTAAAAAAAAAAAAAGGTTAGAGCCTGGGTTTTTACCTGCAAAACCATGCGGGCTGTTGTGTCCTGGCGTGGGGAAGAAAGAGATCGTGCCATTGCGGCCGTGCGGGCACACACACACAAGGCCTCCTTCGAAACAGTCAGTGAAGAAGCCAGGTTTGGATCAAGAGCTGACAGGTTCCTCAGCTCATCAGGGGTTTTACCTTGGTTATGCTGCATTTGTGTCAGACGGTTATGTTTCACTGGTAGGAAGTGAGACAAAAGTACCAGTTAAGATGTTAAGAGATTCTGGGTCTCTAGAGTCTTTTTATTTTGGAGTCGGTGCTGAATTTCTCTGGGGAGACAGACACTGGTTCGAGTACTGCGGCCCAAGGGATGGGTTTGACAGTCTTTTCGGCGCCAAAGCATCATTTGACGTTGGTCTCAGATCTGGTGCAAGGTGATGTGGTCATGGGAGTGAGACCTTCGCTGCCTATGGGGGGAGTGCAGGTCATCTTAGGGAATGACCTGGCTGGCAGTCGGGTGTGGCCTGACGTGCCGGTGAAGACTCTACCCTCCCAGGTAGGGTCACAGAACACCATGACGCCTTCTGCAGTGCATCCTTCCTGTGCTGTGACACGGGCTATGAGTGGGACCAGGGGTGAGTCCAGTTATGTGACGTCAGAAAAGACAGATCTGTTTGGGTTTCCTGTGCCTGTTTTCCCTGTGCCAGTCTCTTGCAGGGATCTGAACGTGACAGGGAAAACCGCTGCCCAGGCTGCCAAGCAGCTGAAAGAGGAGTCCCAAGAAGGGAAGAAGGAGATCCAGGTTCCATTCCCACTGAGGAAGGATGGTGCGGGCATGAGGAGCCGGGCCGCGAAGGCTTTATGCCCCATGGAGAACGCCGCCGCCGCACCACCGACCGGTGGCCTATGGGCAGGCGACCCCCGCGTCGTTTTGAGAGGCCTGCTGGTGATGCCGGAAAAATCTCCTGCGGGGATGACCGCAATCTTAAGGGTGGGGGTGTGACGACCCTCCCACTCTGCACCTGGGACCCTGGGTGAAGGTTGTAACCTGGTAGGAGCTGGGACAGACCGCCTCCGGGAGGGCTTAAAAGGCGGCACAAATGGGAGTGTCGCTCTCTCTGCCGCGCTCTCTCTCACTCTCTCACGCAGCAGGAGCTGCTGCACTAGCCCGGCCGTGTGCTGGTTACATGTTCTGTTTGCCTTAACTGTTTGAACATACAATAAACTAGGTTTTTGTTGGGCGATCAAGTTGTGGTCTCCCTTTTGTTGCCAGCCTCGGGTCAGGTTGTAACACAATACTGTCATATGGTCTAAATTATCCTGATTGTTTTTTTTATTCCACAGGTCTCGACTATTAGAAGCCACTTGGACTGTCAGGCTGAGAATCACGTCATTGAGGGCTCCCAATCATCTGAGGAAGAGGACTTCTTTTCCTCCTTGAAGAAGACCGGCCCTCTTGAAACGACCAAGCAGTTGGATGCGTACCTGGGGTGCCCAGGAGGAGACACAGTAGATGTACTGAAGTCCTTCCCAGCTGTGTGCCAGCTTTCACTTAAGTTTAATACGGCACTCCCTGCCTCAGCAGCCTGTGGAAGACTGTTTAGTGTTGCAGGGCTCATCTTCTGGCCAAGAAGAGCATGCATTGGCTCAAATAACTTTGAGAACCTGCTGCTTTTGCGGCTGAACAAAGCCTATTGGTAGTGTTGTTGTACATTCGAGATTGAGTCCGACGGTCTCAAGGTTTCTTCCAATAAAGGTTATTGATAACATTCCACTGAAGTTTGACTTTTTGCACTATTACAATACTTATAGGCAACTAGTTATCATGTCTTCCGCTCCATGAAACGCATGTTGATGCTCAGTAGTACACATATGGTACTTTAATGGACCTACTGCTGCACTGTGGTTTGCTAGCCGCACAGTGGTGGACAGGAGGGATCTGGAGCAGGATGGCAGAAAGAGTGATTGGGACCACATTACCCTCCCTCAGTGACCTATACGCTGGCCGGCTCTGTAAAAAAGCCAGCTGTATCTCCAAAGACCCCACCCACCCTGGACATGCACTGTTTGCTCCCCTTCCATCTGGAAGGAGATACAGGACAATTAAAACACGCACAAACAGACTACAAAACAGCTTTTACCCACAGGCTGTCAAATGTATAGAACCCCCCCCCCCCCCCCCCCCCTAAAAAAAACTGAGGACACTATCACTAACTGCTGAACAATATTCAATGGCACATGCACTTTATGATGATCCACTTATTTATGTCTACTTGTGATGTGAATGTTTCTATGGTTGTTTTTAATGTTTGTCTTTACTGTAAGAGCTGCTAAACTGTTTTTCGTTGTTTTCGTGACAATGACAATAAAAAAATATTCTATTAATGTATTTGCATTGTAATAAAATGTGATAATTTTCAATGGGCATATATGCAGCTGAAACGGGTAGTGCATCCCACATTTTTCAACATAACATTTTAAAACAGTCATTATGGCCTTTAGAAAAATTGTTTTGGGGGGAGGTGGGGTAGTGCACTATAGGCCCCTGAGACGCGGCTTAAGAGTTTGTCCTTAATGGAGAAAAAAATTCCCCTTACATTACTTTTATACTTTTAAGTAGTTTTGAAACCAGTACTTTTACACTTTTACTGAAGTAAAAAGCTTGAGTTGATACTTCAACTTTTACAGAAGTATTTTTAAACCCTAGTATCTATACTTCTACTTGAGTAATGAATGTGAATACTTTTGACACCTCTGATGACCAAAGACCTGCAAAATTCATTCCCATCAGCCTCACTTTGTTTTCCTAATTAGCAAATGTTAGTATGCTTTCTTTCTCCAGATAGACAACTGCAGTGCGTGACAGATTGAACAGACCTGATTGTATTAATGTCTGAATGCGTGCATATCAGTGGCGGGTCGTCAGGGCCTGCTAAGCCTTCTCTGCTGGCCTAAACAGAATCACAAAGTTATAGCTATTTTATAATTTATTTATTTTTCACTAATACACTACATGTATTATAATTAGTTTTCCCTATTAGCTTATTTTCTCATTGCACGGCTTCCTCTGTTGCTCTGCCTTCAGCCTGTAGCTTCCAACCTGCTGCGATAAGGATCTGGGTTCATCATGTTTCTCTGGTAGATTAGCGGCTTAAACTACACAGAGAGGCCTTCTAGCATTATGGAAGTGTGTTTCGCCACAGCGCCCAGCGTGACCATTAACGTGCGCTGTGATTGGTCAGTGGTGCAGCGGGAGTAGGTGGCAGTAATGCACCTTTTGTTGGATGCCATCCGCATTAGAAAATAAGAACAACTAGAAAATTTCTCAAGAAATTTTGAAAGTGCGGCTACTACTGCCTTAAGACGTCGCAATATATATACATTACCGGTAGTGAGATGTGTTATTAAGGTTATTGAGGTACATTATATATTAATTCCAACATTACCAGTAGTAAGATGTGTTATTGAGGGTTTAAAAAAAGAGCGTAATGGCAGTTCAGAAAGTTTAATATCATTTGTTATTTCATTTAATATCACATGTTGAACATGAAATGAATAGTCACAATCAGTCTCAAAGATTAAAATCCAATGAAACATTCTCATATCTCAGCCTAGTATAACCTAAAAATACTGAGCGGGCGAGGAGGCAATTATTATAATTTTTTTTTTTTCAAGTCTGAGAGGAAGAGGCTTTGATTTACTTACAAAAATTTACAACAAGTTGTATCTCCTCACTCACTGGGTGCATCCCAAGTCTCTAAATGGCATCCTCGTTTCCAGCCCTTGCATCCTTTCCTTGCATCTTAGTCGCTCCCACCAGGGATGCCTGGAAAGACGGAAGGAAACCATGCGAGGAGAGAGGACACGAGGAAGTATGTTTTAACAGACATGAGACGTCCTTTCCTCTGAAGCCTCACGTGAAGCAACGTTGATTTCTGATGACTGCGGCCGACTGAAGCTGATCACAGTGACATACACACATGCGTGGACACACGTGAACATGCACGCGACCGTAGTAACACACGCACACACACGGCCGTTCACGCGCGCGCACACACTCACACGCACATAGACACACACAGTCAGTTAGCTTTGTCTAACACAAAGCTAACTTCATACTAGCAATCAAATTCACTTTTCTTTCTCTCCACCAACAGCCTGCAGCTGCTGTGTGCGTGTGTGTCCTCTCAATGTAGCTAAAACAAGAATGAGTGTGATACTGCACTGATTAGCTAATTTGAAGCACCTGTGTCATGAGTGACAGACTGAGTTTTTGCTTTGAATAGGATCTCCATTGGCTCCAATTCTTTTTTTTCTTCTTCATGAAAAGCTTCAAAGGCAAGACCCCAAAATAATGATACTTCCTGAGAGATAAGACTCTTGCAAATGCGTAGATGTTGTTTGTGGGTCTGTAGGTTACACAATGTGTCTCTAGTTGCGATTTCGAAATCAGGTACGATCGTCAGGGGGACATTGCTTTGGAGGGAGAATGGAGAGAGAGAGAGAGAGGTGGACTTGCTCTCACAATCAGTCGTATTTAAACACATGACTGAATCTGTTGGATTCAAATCGACCCAAGTTTACGAGTTAAGACACTATTTCCTACGTTTTGTGGTATACATTATTATATCCGCAACCACATGGTTGTTTAACTTCATTTAAATTGCTACAATACCGTAACCCTTGTGAGAGGAGACAGATGGTTAAAAAAAAAAAACGTTAATGAAGCACCTTTTTTTTCTCGTGGCTAAAGTGGTTAAAATACACAGGTCCACACACTCCGTGTGACCTCCCTCCATGCCCGTAATAGTGCAAAAAAAAGTGTCCGTATAGCAGAGTGAGCATCTGCTGTACACACATGACAGTCTGTATGAACGCGTCATGTAGTGTTCGATACACGCGCGTGTCGGTCTGACAGTAACTCCCGGGACTTTTTTTTTCTTTTTTTCAGTCCGCACCTGATGTGGACACACGGCACTGAAGGCCTTGGTCGAAAACGCACGGCCTGCCACTGGTGCATATATAATTTCTGGGGTTTTTTTATGCTTATTGCTCATGAGTTATACCCAAAATGTTTTCTACTAAAATATGACTATTTTCTATATTGAAGAGTGATATGCACTCTTCAATACATACAAATATTTCATTTCGGAAATTATGGTCCCAGTAAAATAGAGCAGCGGCCCCCAACCTTTTTTGCGAGATGGACCAGTTTCGTCTGAGACAATGTTTTCACGGACCGGCCTTCATTGTGTGGGCGATAAATATGACGTAATACAATTATACGACTGGCATAAAGACAAGTATTTAAAGTGCATAAAAATACAACTCACCATTACGCCAAATTAGTGGGAGCCCTGAGCTTGTTTCTCTGCTATGAGCCAGTCCCATCTCAGGGTGATGGGAGACAGATAAAGGTAACTTAAACCTTTATGTTATCTACTCCGTAACCCGCTTCACAAAGACAGGATGTTGGAAATGGAAGCAGGGTTTTAGAGCTTTTTTGACGATCTCAGGATATTCTGCCTGGATTTTAATCCAGAACACCGGCAGAGTTGAAACATATTTTTAAGTTTCATGTTTTGGGTAACATATCAAGCACAGATGGATGTATCCGGTCATTTTTCAAAATAAAACATCTTTCCGATCATTTTCTTCATTCATTCTTTCTGTGCGGCAAGGGGACCCACGGACCGCTGAAATAGAGGATAAAGAAGGATATGCTTTAGGACATTGCTACCTCGTGATTGACAATTCAATTTATGTTGTATAGCCCAAAATCACAAATTACAAATTAGCCTCAGAGGGCTTTACAATCTGTACACATACCACACCCTCTGTCCCGGGACCTCACATCAGTTCAGGAAAACCTCCCCCCAAAAGAACCTTGTAAGAGCCACAAGTGTGTTTTTTGGTTAATTGATATTTCAAGAGTGTTTATAATTTAATATTCAGAATTATGCTCACAGTCTATGAACTATAGGTAAAATATACTGAAAGATGTTTATAGTAATGACTGACGCTCGATCCAGGTGATTTAATGACGTCATGATGGCAGCAGGTGTAAGCAAGAGCTGCATTAGGCATGAGGGCAGATAGTTATTTTACCGTATGATCGTTTATTAGTTTGTGTGTATTTTTTTGCGTTTTTTGCTGCTCAAAATAAAACCGAAGAAAAGGAAATGAACGGTCTCCTGTCATTCGCGTGAGAAGGGGAACTCAATGTGTCTGCAGCTCTTTAGCGGCTTAATGAAAACAACACCGACGGAACGCCGCTACAAACCTTTAAGGGGGGAAAAAGGAAGAAACATTTAGGATGGACAGAAGTACAATAGATGTCATGTGTACAGAATGAACAACATAACAGAGTTACAACACATTCAATGCATATGACATAAATTATTCATATAATGAGAGTAGTAAGCATGATGAAGAGTGGATGTAGTTGAATAAAAATGATAATAAAAGCAGTAATGGCATCGGTATCAGAAACAGCAATGCAACAAACAGTAACAATAGTAATAGCAGCAGTAGGTGTCAGACAGTACCAGGGTCCAGATATAACCACGATCCCATGTGAGGTGAAAAAGCACAAAGACTCCGGAGAAGAAACAATATGTAATATCATATATTTTCAACTACACTGTGAATAATGAAAGTAGCACCGTAGTAGCACTTTACTAGCACATAAATGGCATTTACTGATAGCTTGTTGTAGTTTAACTTTATTGAAGAAATTGTACTTTCTTGATTCTTGTTGTTCTGAGTTTGTACTCATGGTTGAATGCAGGGGCGTCGTTAGGCCTGTTTTAGGGGGGCTAAAGCCCCCCTAAAATGTTCTTCAGCCCCCCCAAATAATTTGGCTTTTTTTTTTTTTTTTTTATTATTTTGGTGATGTCAATAAATTAAACTATTGTTTCTTACATGGACAAGATATTTATAACTCTAAAATGCTACATATATGTGTGCATTCTGGTTTGTATGTTTTCTCCCCCTTCAAAATACAATCCAATAGCCTATCATCATACTTAACCTTAGGGCACTAGGACCTTGGGGAGGCTGCTGCTCTGGCTTTCTCACTCTGCCAAGTAACGTCTCTCATCAACGACAGCAGGATTATACCAAGTAAACTACACCAAGGAGTTTATCTCATAGTAAACTACACCAAGGAGTTTATCTCATAGTAAACTACACCAAGGAGTTTATCTCATAGTAAACTACACCAAGGAGTTTACCTCCATTAAACTACACCAAGGAGTTTATCTCATAGTAAACTACACCAAGGAGTACCATTATACAATATTTATCATTCGATAATTAAGATGTACTTGAGATGTTTTATTTTTTATTTTTGTCATTCATGTTATTTTTATATTGAATAGTATATTTGACACTGAACTAGTTCATCTTTATCTCAGTGTACAGATGAGCATACAATATTACTGGTTTGTAAAAACTACACGGACAACAAAATGTAAAATGTAAGATGTAAATGTTTATCAAAATCGTATTCCTTTCTGCTCAAAATAAAACAAGTAAACAACTCAAAAGTTGACCCTGTCAGGTCCGTTCTCCATCCATTGGATTTGGGAGTGACGCGGATATGAAAGCTAGTTTATCCATCTTTCCTTTACAAGCAGGAAAAGTATTTCTCTCTCGTTATTTGAGAAAAGTTCATATTTATGTTCAATATGACCCTGGAATTCTGTCTCTTCTGTTATAGTGTAGCGACCCTGGGTCAGGAAAGCTACGAGACGTTAGCTGGCTTACAGGGTGTTTATTAAGAGAACATAGAACAGGCTACTGTGGGCCGTAGCCTACGCCAAAACAACAGTAGCACAACAGCTTCACCTCTGCTCCGGGTCATAGACTGCCCCGAACGGCTCGTAACACACACACCCAACCACATCCCCCCTCCCTCGCTCTCCAATCACAGGCACGCTTCCAGCTACCCAGCTCATGAGACGTTCACTGACCTCCTGAACATAACATTCATAACAAAACATGTCCCTCAGTCCGTTACAATATACTGAATGAATGCAAGCAAAACTACAGAGCAAAATCACCCAATTTTTTTTTTGCTGCGCACACATGCCATTTCTCGAGGGGCTAAGCCCCCCCTTTCCTTGGATCCTAGAAACGCCCCTGGTTGAATGCACTTATTGTAAGTCGCTTTGGATAAAAGCGTCAGCTAAATGAAATGTATTATAAAATATGATATATATAATATTTGTATTCAATAAAATATAAGTAGTATGGTAGTACAAGCTCATTTACTGTTAGTAAAGACATATTGATAATATTGAGTAGAGAGTTGCTAACTAGAGGTACAACACCAGTCAGCTAGAATAAAGTATGTTTTATATGCGAAAATATGTTTTAGTATATATTAATTTTCATGTTAAATTATGTTGCAGGTGATAATGAATGGCCAATCGGAAATCCAAGGTTTTTAACTGAGAGTGCAGGAGGTGCTGCTGATCCATCTTTAAAGGATAACTCAACGGAAATCCCAAAGGATACATATTCAGAGAACAACAACATCAGTCCAAAAGAAGCAATAATATTTCAAGTCATTCAAAGAAAAGCTCCTTCAAAGAAAATCTCAATTACTAAACAAACTACCTTCTTGTCAACAATTTGTTACAATGAAAGCCCATCAACAACTGATCAAATCAGTGCAACAGATCAATCAATCGCAAGTGAGTCCAGTGACGACTCTTTAAAATATAACCAAACTGATACAGTGTTTACGACCAACAGTCCGAGTGCAACTTCTAACATAACTGGAACGACAGTCTTAATTTCATCAACTGAGTCCACTGATGCTAGTTCTTCCACTGACTACATCACAACCACTGAATCAACTGTGACAAGTAAACGCACAGATGGCACGTCAACAACTGATCTCTTTGGTACAACTGAGGTAACAACTGTGCAAACTGATGTCACCTCCACAACTGATGGATATTGTAGTACTGAGGTAACAACTGTGCAAACTGATGTCACCTCCACAACTGATATTGCTGATACTACGGGGGTAACAACTGGGCAAACGGATGGCACATCTAAAACTGAGGTAACAATTGTGCAACTAACCACACCTTCAACTCAGCCACACACTCAGCCATCAACTACAGCCCCAACGAAACCACCTACAAATCCAACTATGCCAACCACTGAACCAACAATAAACACACCTGAGCCATTAATATGTCAGAATGGAGGAACTTTCAATGGATACAATTGCACATGTCCTATTGGAATTAATGGAACTATTTGACAGTTTGTTCAAATTGATGTTGAGCCAGGTAATTCAGTTTGTTAACAAATCCAGTGTTTTGGGTTATTAATGTGTGTTTTAAAAGTAGTGGTTAATCTGGTGATCAACAAGGAATATAATGTAAAATATGAGGATGAAACATCACGTGAATACAAAGAATTTGTTGGACACTTCACCAACCAGGTGAGATACATGGATACATCATGCTTGTTTAAAGCAATATTATCGCTCAGTTCAACGTCTCTGTCTGCCCGAACAGTCCTGGCACCAGTTACGGCCATACTGTGGTCCGTGAGAGGCGGGGGCAGCCATATCTCAATGAAACACATGTTGCTGCACTCACAGTACTCCCTCTGCGTCTTTACCAGCGCGCCAAGCTCATCCGTCTTATTGGCCAGGGACTTCATGTTCCCCATTAAAATCGTCAGTATCGATGGTCTGTATTTCCTCCTCTTTGCCTTTAACTTAGCGCCAGCTCGGCAACCCAACGTCTCCTCCGCAGTTCAGGCCTCGGACTGGGCAGCAGCAGCGGTTCACTCAGCGCAATCAGCTAATCGCGAGAGAGTAAACAATGCCCCCCGTCCACTGTGCGTGTCTCTCCATTACAAGGAAGGAAAAAAAGTTACATAAAGCCATGAGAAAAGTTGAATAAAAGTTACGGTCCATTGTCTGGCCGTCACTTAACAAAATGATAAAGAAAAACAAAACAGAAGAGAAGAAAAAGACTCCAAATTAAAACACACGCGGGAGCTGCTAAAACAGGCAGCCGCTAGTTATGTTGCATTGTTTTCCCTTGCAAAATCAAAACGATTGTTATGGCCAGAGTGAGCACACTTAATACCTCATCAAGAAAGTTTGAATACAAAACAATTTAAATCAAGCTTTTCAAATATCTGGAATGGCAAACTTTGGCTTTTGTGATGGCATCGAGACAGCCCTGGGTCAAAAGTTGAAGAAATACAAAACTTTGTAGATTCATCTCACTCATTGTATTCATGCAATGCCAAATTGAAATTAAAACAATTTGTTGGATTATAACAAATTGTTTTTAATCCTCAAGTTAATTGACTTGAGGATTTTTAGGATGGCATTGTAAGTTGTTGTGCAGTTTTTTAAATTATGTTAGGGGTGTATCCCTCTGTACAACAAACATATCAGATCAGGACTAGAGATATCACGTACGTTAAACTGGGAAAACCATTAACGAACAGGCAGTGCCACCACCTGTAAATTGCTTAAAAAAATAACAATACCATTACAAGTCAGGCATTTCCAACAACACAAACGGCCCAAAGAGCATGGGGGGAGGCATCAAATGTAGAAGTCACTTCCCTGTTTGTGCCTGTATACCCCTTGTGCCATATTCTATTTTATCTCTACAAGATAGTTAATTATCCTTAACATAATCTCATATGACCCAAGATACTATGAAGACATTGTGTATTTCATTTTGTCATTTTTCAGATGGAGAAATATTACCTTGCAAAGAAGATAGCAAACTTCAAAGAAATTGTAGTAACTAGTGTGAGGTAACTTCAATTGTTTCAAGTCAACTCAAAGACACAGATATCATTTGATCTTGTTTGTACACACCTTTTAACATAATGCTGGTTTACCAAGTTACCAAGTTTATTTTTTGAAGAACATTTTTCTCTTGTTGTTTTCTCTGACCTTTGGTCAGATTCTCAAATAACACTGTGGATAAGGTAAGGCAATTCAAACTTTTCCAGCAGTGCATTGAGTCAGAGATGAGGTCTAAAAACTTGTAATCTTTATTTCAGATACAATTATGGGATGAATCCATTGCTATCTACAGTATCACAACAAGATCAAACAGGTAAAGAAGAATGGCCATAAAAAAAAGTTATTTTGCAAAGTAAAATATTTGTAAATGTATATAATGAATAGCAGTTGGGTAGAGTGAAGCAGCATTGGATTCACATTCACATGTAATGATTCACATTGCATAGCTGAACAAATGAGGTTGTGAAATGAAGAAGCATTTTATTAATTCTCACATTTCATATTTTGAATGGCTTTACTCCATCTCACAAATGACCATGACTTTACTCCATCTCACTGAAATTGACATGTACAAAATGAGTTCTGCCTCAGTGTTAGTGTCACACATGATGTGGTTCTGGGGATTCTAAATAACGCTAGTGCTGAACAACTATATGAGGAGAACGTTGAAGCAATTCAGGAGGCTGTTGGCAACCTGGTTAGCTGCACGGGAGGTAAGACAGAAAGTTCCAATACATCTATACACAGTTGGCGAAATCTGAAATGAGATCAGAGCCATTTCCATTCAAATAAAAGAATATGTGAGGATGTATGCTCATGGTAAATTATTGTTGTCGATCGTCCATATATTTCCCTTAAAATATCAACCGTCTGTTGACGCTCGAGGAAAAGTCAGGGACTTATCCATGTCATTAAGATTCATCCTTTGGGGACCATGAATATCTGTTCTAATTCTCTGTCCATCCAATAGTTGAGACATTTCAATCTGGACCAGAATTGCTTGGCTAAAATGACTATGATTATCACCAATCGTGATCAAATAAATTGTCCACTTATGTTTTTGTTGCCAGTATACAGCCAAGTGTATGTACTGTACACATGGCAAAGTCATTTTTTATCCTCTGAATTTTCAGATTGTCCTAATTTCAACGCCACTGCTCCGCCCACAGTGAATACAACAGAGGCTGATTTGGGATGTCAGTAGTTTTTTCATTCATATTACATTCCATAATTCTGCGATACTACTGTGATATTAATTTGTTTACATCAAACACGAGTGAGCTGTATTGAGACTGGAATTATTCAGACTTACACAGAGTGTACCTTTTAAATGACATCATTCAAATACTTAAAAGTATTTTAGAACACATTGATCCTTCTTTTTTTTTTACTATTCCCACTGGCAACAGCTCTGAAGTGTTTTACATCTGTATAGTAAAACCTTCATTACAGCATAAAAGCCTCCTTCTCCCGAACCCCTTTGGGCTGACCAGGTTTTGTGTAACCACTTTTTTAGCTGTACTATTGTCTGTATATTTATTCATTACAAAAGTGGAAATAACAGCTAATTTCACATGTATTTTTAACTCTGTTTCTTGTATTATCTTCCCTCCCCCTGTCATGCACCAGTGGTCTGTGAACAGTTGGTTAACGATCCAGATGTTGCTAAATACTACCAACATGTGCCCATTGATGGAAAGATAGCATGTGTGATCGTGTGCCATAGTCGACATCCACATCATAAAATATGCTACAACAAGGGAATCTGCAGAGTGTACAAAGCCACTGGACCGTTTTGCCAGTAAATTGACTATGTTTGTCCTCGTGTGTGTGTGTGTGTGTGTGTGTGTGTGTGTGTGTGTGTGTGTGTGTGTGTGTGTGTGTGTGTGTGTTATTACTAACATCTCTGAACATACAGCTTAATTTTTGTCAACAGTTCAAACAAAATTATCCACAGACAGAGTTGCTGTATCATTGAAGATTCAATTAGCCTACGTCTTTAAAGGGAACGTGTAATATTTAGTGGGATTATTTTCAGATAATATTCATAAAAATGTTTATATCACCCAAAACTAAGAATCGTTCCTTCAGCTTAGAAAAAAAACATTTATATCCACGAAGGCAGCGGGTCCACCATCTTGCACCGCTATGTTTGTACAGCAGCCCAGGGCCCTATTCCTCGTACATGGTTCAACAAAGTCGATCAAATGTCCTATTATCCACCATAAATTACCAAGATGATTGGCTAACTCGGTCGCTCAAACGCTGATCCACCCTCAAACAGTCTCGTTAATTCGAACAAGACGTCAGTCATCTGGATAATTGCGTGTGCACGCTCCTCTTCAAAAGGGAGCATAGTTGAGCACAGATTCCATGATCTTCTCACGCTACAATGACAAATAAACTCAGAGGAACAGCCTCTTTTTTCTCAGCTGAGCAGCAGGAGATGATCATGAACGCATATGAGGAAGTCAAGTCCATAATCATGGCGAAGTCTAACGCTGCATTCACAGCCAACGGAGTGCGAATATTCGCAACACGTCGGCTGTGAACACAGCATAACACCGCCTCCACTGCGAGACATAAGCATCGCAAAATATCAGACAAGTTAAATGTGTCAGTGTTGGGAAAATGTATCAGCTAATTTTATATTTCTTTAAATGTACCTGCTGGCAGTAGTATACTTGATATTTGAGGGGCGGCTGTAGCTCAGGGGGATGAGTGGTCGTCCAACAACCACAAGGTAGCCGGCTCGATCCCCAGTCCCCCCATAGTTCACATGCCGAAGTGTCCCTGAGCAAGACACCCAACCCGGGCGCCCCCCAAGGCAGCCCACCGCCCCCCAACCAAGGATGGGTCAAATGCAGAGAAGAATCTCCCCAAGGGGATTAATAAAGTGCATGTTTCTTTTCTATACAAATTAATACTTATGAGGATATATGTACTGTATGCGCATATGTATCATGTACTATATATGTGTATGTGTAGATCAGTGGCGTCCCTAGGCTAAAACATCCGGGGCTAAAGCCCCGGATGTTTTTTAATTAGCCCCGAATATTAATTTTCAAAAAAAATAAAAATACGTCATTCACCCAAAACAGCGGCGTCAGGCAGCAGGCGCACTTGCAGTGTGCGCCCCCCTATTATACAAGTCGTCATTTAAGTTTCTCTTTCCTATAGAACAGGTCTACACCTTGTTCTGTTATTAAACAAACTAAACGGACGTATTTTATTGATCTAATCCGTCATTTCTGTCTCTAAATGGTCGCGTTAACACTTCTCCTCTGCTCTGCGATGCGCACAGACACGTGCGCGCGCACACACAGGTGAGCACTGAGCACACAACAGCGGACAGAGAGCGTCGAAAAATATGTCGCGTGAAAAGCAGACCGCTATATCGGAGTTTTAAACGCTCCCAGGGTGAAGATGGCAACAGCAGCTCTCCTGTGAGGAGCAACCGGAGTTCTCCTCGCACCGGAGCAGCTCTCCTGCTCCAGGTGAAAGAGACAAAGTGCTCTTGTCTTCTACCAACAATGAGCTGCTGGCTTCACATATTACAAAAGTACAAAGTACACGGACATAAAACTAAGTCATTAATAAATACATGGAGAAATGTCTGTACTTTCGGGTAAATGGTTACGCCGTTAACAGGTTACGCTTGCGCATGCGCGACTCGCTCGCTTATTTTTTGGCGTTTTGCCAGAAGTCTCCCTGACGTCCTTTCTGCTGCTGCGTGTCTCAAAACAGAAAACAGATCTCAACGTTGAACATGAATTGTATCAAATCTACAACCCTGTTTTATAAAGATGTGTAGAGGAAAGCAGCTCACTGCTCCACTAATACTGATGCAACCTGATGCTCACATATCTGCACTCATTCTGTTTTGTTTGGCAACAAAATAAATAGCTTATTGTTTTCCACAATGAGCTATTTAGTAGTAACTAAATATTAGTATTTTTTTTTGCACAGATACAACTTCCTGTTCATTGATCTAAGTGATTGCAATTAAAACATAAAAAAAAAATTCTGATGGAGCAATCTGATTTACTTGAAACTTTAAGTGATTGCAATTTTCTTTATTCTGTTATTTATAAAAGCACAGATGGAATCACAAAATGTTATTTACAGAAAAAGTTTGAGAACCACTACTTTAAGTGTTTGTGGAGCACTATTAGCATTATTAGCATCTTATGTCTAAATATTATGTTAAAGAGTATGTTATGTTAAATAATGTTAAAGAATATGTAAAGAATAAATACATATGAGTATGTAAAGAGCATTAAATGTACAATGTAAACACTGTACATGACAAGATGCATGGTTCATTAAACATCTCAATGTTTACTGTTGCTGAATGGTTGCTGTTGGTATGTTCAACATGATGAATGGGGCATTTTTGTGCCTGGGCTATTGAGGGAAGTTTGTGAAAATTGCTAGCCTATTTGGTATTAACTGGTAACCATGAAATGCCTCAATTCAATTCAGTCCAGAAGAGCAGGTACCTGTAGGGTATGTGGAGAGTGTTTCTATGTCTAAAAATGTCGCTGCTTCACTCTTCTGGGCTAAGCCCCAGATGTGTCAAAATCCTAGAGACGCCCCTGGTGTAGATTACCATATAACTAGGAGTTTGAATATGTGTATGGGCAGATCAGTATGTATGTATTATTCATAATAAGACATTCAATCAATTGACGCAGTGAAAAGAAATTGTGTGTGATTCTCTGTATTCTTATCATGAGTCCACCTTAATCATGTTCTACAATCATTATATGTATAGTGTATTAATAACACTGTCATATAATTATGAGTGCTTTAACACATCCATAAGTTTCTTAAGCGCTAAATAAACGTTACGAACAGCACGCCATGCAGCGGCTTTCCCGACATTCTCTGCATCGCAGACACTGTACAAACATGTACCACTTGCAAAAAAGCTCAAGGCTGTGATCAAGTCTGTAAGACACTGTGATCCAGTCTATGCATACAGTATGTGAGACGGTCGTTGCTCGGCTGCGCTGTGTTGTGTTCAATGTACGGCTCGAGGAGGTCCCGTAAATGATTCCTTGTCGGCAGAATCGATAGCGCTCGTACAGGAAGTCATCCTGATGTGAGAACGGATCTTGGCGATCTGGAAGAATTCTCTCCCTATAAAACTAATATAACTAATATCGCTCCTTCATCAATGAGGAAGGGACCTGCCTTTTTTGGCCGGTGGGAGTGGCTAGCTTATCCAGTGAATTTCAGTAAGCCTGCCCTGGAGCAGGTTAAGGGATTTCGATGTGTTGCTATGGTGATTTATCCAAACTTGCTTCATGGAACCGAAAAGCCTGACGTGCGTCATCTTATCCTGAAAATTATCTGGCTAACTCAGTAAGCCAGGTATGAGGAATAGGGCCCAGAACAGACACTGAATCTAAGAGAGCCTTTCGCGTTTTACGTTATCTGAAGGATGCTTTAGAAAACCCGGTAGTGTCAAGACCGAGTGTGGTGAGCAGAGACTCAGGCGCAGAGGCAAATGACAGGAGGCTTGTTTGAGGGGGAAAATCCAAAATGTACTTTACTTAGTCAAAACTCAAAACGAAACCAGGAACTGGCAAAATCCAACGCTCAACGAGGTGGCGTATAGCATGAGACACAGGAAGACAATCTGGCAGGGGACAAGGGAAAGCAGGGGAGTATATATATGAGAGGGGAAACACAGGTGAATGGAATCACAATCAGGGGACCCACATGGGAATGGCTGAGGGCAGGTGAAGGGAGTTAGACAATCAGGAGACACACACACACACACACACACACACACAATTAACCAACATGGCGTTACAGGTAGTAGACGGGCCCCGGGGGGGAATAATTAAAGATCGTAGTATCAGTCATGTACACTGACAGTCACAATCCTGGTAATGAATTGACTGCACACACACACACACACACACACA
Organism: Myoxocephalus aenaeus; assembly: GCA_038501785.1. NCBI lineage: Eukaryota > Metazoa > Chordata > Actinopteri > Perciformes > Cottidae > Myoxocephalus > Myoxocephalus aenaeus. The sequence goes on from JBAMJR010000189.1 coordinate 1,962,321, forward strand.
CACACACACACACACACACACACCAGTTTCTTGAAATATATGAAATATATCAGGATACTTTTCTTTAAGTTACTATCAGGAACTTTCATTTTGTGTTGATTTTGCCGGTTCCAGTGGACTAAAGTGGTTGTGTTTTTATGCGCACCATTACCACCATTTCACTGCAGCAGGGTCTGACAATCTGCCCCTCTCAGCACTGGTTGTCCTCCTCCTGAGAACCACTGAGAGCCACTGAGCGATACCAATCATTTCAGCGGAGGCATAAGCATGATATCCAAACTTTGCATGAAAATATTTTTTATTTTGGTCATTTCGAGGCAGTGGGACAAGCTGTAAATAAAACATCCACATGTTATCGCCCTATTGGCCTCGTTTTTATTCTGTCAGCATACAGTTGCTAACTCACACAGCAAGCTAACACAGAGCACCATTATCTTTCATTTGGAGTCATTTTTGTGTCCACCTGGTGAATGAAAGTCCACTATTCAGTTTAATGATTGGATAGTGATCAGATATATTTCGTGGAGCGGTGGATGAACGCATTATATCTCCTATAAATTCTTCGCAATAAAAGTCACGTGTTATTTTGTTATTCAAAACATTTTATATGAAGCAGCAAAATGTTGGGTTTGTGGTGCCAAGACGATGCTGACCTACGTTTGATTAATGGTCTACATTGTGCCCACGTGATGTGTGTGGTTGCAGCTATTGTGTATTTGTGCTTGTTACATTACTGATGGCCATTTGATCCATTGTCTAGTGTCTTTATATATAAAGACACTAATGTTCGTGCAGCTTAAGGAAAATCATGTTTTTGCATCTGCTTTACACATCTGTGTGATGGCCATTCTTGGCATGAAATGGCATTTTGTCTTTTTGTGATGGTCCAATGACCCCCGTACTGTTGTGCTACCTTTAGGAGATTCCAACAACCTTGCTTACACACACGAAGAGTTACCCAGCCACAAAGGGGACCAAGGTGTTTACAGACCATCTGTCACCGGACCATCTATGGATACTGACGACAGAGAGTTGGGCTCAGCGGCGAGTATTTACTGGCTAGAGTCAGATACACCATACAGACCCGATGTTGGATCTCCACAATCTTCCAACCTGTTTCAACCTCAGAGAGATCCAACCAGCCGGTCAGTGCACTTCTAGAAAATCAGAAGACATTCTATTACTATTCTTTTACTTTGATGTTTACTTTACTTTCATTTACTTTCATTGATTCTAATATGTCATGTTTACATTGATTTGATTCTTTCATTTCTTCCTTTCTCCACAGATAAGGATCGGCAGTCCTCAGCGTAGAACGTCCTGGGACAGTCCAATAAAAGCTGAGCCTTAACTCTGCATCATTGTAGACAAAGTCTCAGCTCTTCTGTCAAACTGTTGACAAAGGCACTTGCTCATGCATCTTTCTTTCTTTTTAAACATATTTTGATATATACATATTGTATATGTACCTGTTGCTTTTAGGTATTAACAGCACTTTTGGATTTATATATTCATTTGTTTTGCAAAATGGCCACAGGGTAAATGTTAATAATCAAAATGCAATAATCTATTGATGATTCTGTGATTATAATGTGTCAAGAATATCTATCTTTTTACATAATAGGAATTACTGAAATTGAAAATGTCCTCATTAAAAATATTTCTTGTCATCTGTCATTTTGACAAGTTGTTGTTTTAATGTTAAGATAATGCTCCAACAGACTAAGTAAGAAGAGCAGTAATACCATGCATGTTGAAATGTGTTGATATGTATATTACAGAACCACAGCGGATGTAGAAGAAAACATAGCTATTTCAAATATATAACGTTTAACTCCAATATTCACTCTTCTTTTGGCCTCTGGTTTGATCTATTCAATTTTATTTGTCTTGCCCAATATCACAAATCACAAATTTGCCTCGGAGGGGCTTTACAATCTGTAGAACATACTACATCCTCCGTCCTTTGACCCTTGCATTGGATACGGGAAGAAGAAAAAAACACACCTAGTGTAGTAGGGATAGCAGTAGTAGCACTAATAAAAGCAGACATTATAAAAGAAAAATAATGACTCATAATAAGAGCAGGAGTGGATGTAACAGAATTACAATTATAGATAGATAGATAGATAGATAGATAGATAGATAGATAGATAGATAGATAGATAGATACTTTATTAGTCCCCAAGGGGAAATTTGTTGTCGTAGTTTATTTGTAACTTGAAGATACAAATAAACACACAAGATAAAAGATAAAATATATAAAGAAGCAACAGGGATGAAAGATATATAAAAGATAAAATATATAAAGAAGCAACAGGGATGAAAGATATATACAAAATTAATTAAATTAAAATAAAGTAATATATATATATATATTAAATATGTATTAAATATACACAATAAAATAGAATACAACTAACTGGAATGAAATATATTTACAGCCGCAGAGTGTATTCATTAATTAAGACATTAAATGTAAACAATAGATTGCAAAATAGAGTGCAAATAGAGTGCAAAATGCAAAGTATGTTTTTGAAGTGTAATAAGTGTACAGTGATGAATTAGAGGATCTAGCAAGCGGTGACTTGTTGTAAAGTCGTATTGCCGTAGGCAGGAATGTTCTCCTGTAGCGGTCCTTGTTGCAGCGGAGCGTGAGGAACTCTTGGAGAAAGTGCTCCGCTGACCCTGCAGTAGGTGGTGGAGAGGGTGGTCCGGGTTGTCCAATATGGACAAAAGTTTCTTCAGCGTCCTCCTCTCCACCACCTGTTCCAGATACTCCAGTTTACAGCCGATAATGGAGCCGGCCTTCTTAACCAGTTTGTTAAATTTGTTGGTGTCACCGGCTCCAATGCTGCTCCCCCTGCAGACAATGGCAAAGTACAAGGCACTGGCCACAACCGACTGGTAGAACATCTCCAGCATCTTGCTGCACACATTGAAGGATCGAAGCTTCCTCAGGAAAAAGAGTCGACTCATCCCCTTCTTGTACACAGCGTTGATGTTGGCCTTCCAGTTCAGTCGGCTGTCGATGGAAACATCCAGGTACCTGTACTCCTCCACCATGTCCACGTCCTCTCCAAGAACACTCAGAGGTCTAGGAGCCGTCGTCTTCCTCCTGAAGTCCACCACCATCTCTCTGGTCTTGGCCACGTTCAGAAGCAGGTGATTCTCACCGGCCCACTCCACAAAGTCACTCACCACTGCCCTGTACTCCGCCTCCCGTCCATCCCTAATGCACCCGACCACTGCAGAGTCATCAGAGTACTTCTGCAGATGGCATGACTCCGTATTGTACTGGAAGTCCGTGGTGTACAGGGTGAACAGGAAGCGAGACATAACAGATCCCTGTGGGGCTCCAACATCACTGACCACCGTTTCAGACAGCACACGGCCCATTCTGACAAACTGTGGTCTACCTGTGAGGTAGTCAGTGATCCAGGAGATGGTGGACGAGTCTACCCCCACCACCCGCAGCTTCTCACTCAGCAGCAGTGGTTGGATGGTGTTGAATGCACTGGAGAAGTCAAAGAAAGTGACTCTCACAGAGACACCGGTTCCATTCAGGTGCGACTGAGCTTGTTGCAGCAGGTAGATGATGGCGTCATCCACTCCCACATGAGGCTGGTAAGCAAATTGCAGAGGGTCCAGCGACGATTTCACCTGCGGTCGGAGGTGGGCCAAGACCAGCCTCTCCAGCACCTTCATCACATGGGAGGTGAGGGCAACCGGTCGGTAGTCATTGAGGCCAGATGGAATCGACTTCTTTGGGACAGGGACCAGGCACGACGTCTTCCACAGCACCGGGACCTCCTCCTGCCTCAGGCTCAGGTTGTATAGGTGCTGCGGGACACCAGACAGCTGGGTGGCGCAGGTCTTCAGGACCCTGGGGCTGATGCCATCAGGTCCTTCAGCTTTGCATTGGTGGAGTTTCTCCAGCTGTCTTCTCACCTGGTCAGTCGTCACAGAGAGAGGGGGGAGGATGGAAGAGCCCATTGTTGTTGTTGAGAGCTCAGTGGGAGAGCCATTGGATGTTGAGGGCTCAGTGATTGTGCAGCTCAACAGGGGGGACAGAGGTGGAGGAGTTTGGGAGGTGTGTTGTGTGGGGGAGACGGATGAGGGCCGTGAACTGAACCTATTGAAGAAACAGCCCCCTGGCTGTCTCCCTCCAACCTTGAAGCCAGTTATTTGCTTCATCCCGGTCCACACCTCCCTTGTGTTGTTTTTCTGGAGTTTGGCCTCCAGCTTCCTCTTGTAGGAGTCCTTGCCCTCTCTGAGCTTCACCTTCAGGTTGCGCTGGACTCTCCTTAGCTCATCCCTGTCCCCAGACCTGAAAGCAGCTTTCTTCGTGTTAAGAAGAGCCTTCAGGTCCCTGTTGATCCATGGCTTGTTGTTGGGGAAGCGGCGCACAGTCTGGGATGGTATGGTGGTGTGTTCACAGAACTTAATGTATTCTGTGATGCAGTCAGTCATGCATGTCCTCCCCATGTGGTCCACACAGCACATCCCAGTCCGTCGACTCAAAGCAGTCCTGCAGGGCATCATTAGCCTCCTGAGACCACCTCCTAACAGTCCTGGACGTCACAGGCTGCCTGGGAGGAACATACCTAGGCGTCAGCAGGAACATACCTGGGTGTCAGCAGGACCAAAAGCAGTAATAGTGTTAGAAATGTGACTAATAATAACAGAAATAGTATCAGTGGGTGTCAGGGCCAAGGCTGGTCCAAGGCAAGCCTGAGCCAGCCCTAACTATGAGCATTTTTTGACCAAAGGACATCTTACAAAAAGGCTGACAGCCTGGGCAATGTGTAACTATCTGCTGAACTATGGATTCGTTTTCATTTATGATATGACTTTTCACAATGTTGCTTTGCCCCTAATATTTTATGCACTATGTAAATAAAGAGTTCTCTTCCCATAAAAGGTCTTGATAATGATTGATGAAATGTCACATGGGTGCAAGTCCTGTTTGTTTGACCCACCCACCCTAAGTGGAATATGACACCCAATATACTACATCAGTTGCTCTTACCGTCTCCACTCCAGACCCAAATGTATGTACACAAGCACTGTCATGATATGACCCTTTAAAGCCAACAATGACACAAGGTCTTAACCAGTCAAGCCTATCTGAACAGTGGCAGATGAAACGTGCAGTATAGGGTGTGTACTGTCAGTGTGAAGCCACCGAGGGTCACTGTAGTCCTGTTTCATTGGCGCTTCCCATCACTGCTGTGAAGTGAGGAAAGGGTTGGCAAAAAGGGCAACAGATAAAACAAAGAATACTTGACCACAATTTGGCGATTGCATAATTAAATTATAACTAAATTGCAATGTAACTGTACATGTGAAATTGATTGAATTCAAATGAAGTATAGAATTAAATATAAATTGGAATATTCTTGCAGAGAATTGAAAGTCACTGGGAATATGATGTATTTTTGTTAAAGTTATGTTATCATAACATGGTGCAAGCCTCATGTAAAAATGTTATTTATTATATGAGAGGCCAACAATGTACATGCGATGGTCCTTTAAAAAAATATAAAAATAGGCCACTCACTACATGCAGTTAGTAAAAGTAAAATCTGACATCAAGCAAACAAAAGTGACAGTAACAGTAAATGCCATTTGTTACTTCCAGCCCTGCACAGAGCTGTAAACGCACTGAGGATGTTTCCATTGTTGCAAAGATGCACTCAGTGAGCCTCGCAGCCAGGCCACCGATGCTGTCCGTCCACATGGCTGAAGAACTATAATAAAGAGATTCTAAAACACTTTGAATGGAGGGAGAGAAGAAGAAAAAAAAACACCACATTTCTCTGGTGGTTGGAATGGATGCTAAAAATGTCTGTGTGACTGAAAGGCAGAAATGTGAAGCGGATATATTTAGAACATTCATTTATTTTTAATACCATTGTATTTTTATATTTTTTTGCTGCTTTATGTGGAGGAAAAGTTACAATGATCTAAACCCTGGTTATATTTTTTTGTTGCTTTATGTGGAGGAAAAGTTACAATGATCTAAACCCTGGTAATGTTCGCAAAGCCAATAGTGTATGTACTGTAAGTCTTACTAAGCAGTGAGTGATGGACAGAGCAACAAAAAAAAACTAATTACACAGCAGATATGGGAGGGAGGGAGAGAGGAGGAGGGAGGGGGAGATTGATGTGTTATGCCGAGTCGGTGTTGCTGCAGTAGCAATTAGGTAATAGGTTTGATTCAGCAGCACACAGCCTGCTTAACACCATTAGAGATTAGCCTGAGAAAGCTCTTTCTCTGCCCTCTGATGTAGACCTGTTCTGTCTTCATGGATCTCATCTGTACTCCTGTCTAACCCTGGAGATTTCTCTGGCATACTGCATAAAAAGCTCTCTGTAGAACTCTTTCTTTCTTTATACTCCTATGTTCCCTGGTCGGTCTATGCTAACGACTTGTTTATTCCTATTAAAAATAGATGGCTCTGAAAGGCAACCTTTTGTACTCTGGGACACATCAGTGATGTAACCCAAGGTCATCACAGGTTTCAGGTCTTTCAACACCCTCGCCCAGGCAACCGAGGCAGAGTCATCGCTTTCCGCAGTCTCCTATGTGGACCCAACCTGTTCTCATCCCCTTCTTGTCACATACATTACTGTATGGACGCTTGGTTAGGTTTAGCCAACGAAACTACTTGTTAGGTTTAGGCAACACAACTGCTTGGTTAGGTTCAGGCAACACAACTACTTGGTTAGGTTCAGGCAACACAACTGCTTGGTTAGGTTTAGGCAACACAACTGCTTGGTTAGGTTCAGGCAACACAACTACTTGGTTAGGTTCAGGCAACACAACTACTTGGTTAGGTTCAGGCAACACAACTACTTGGTTAGGTTCAGGCAACACAACTACTTGGTTATGTTTAGGCAACAAAACTACTTGGTTATGTTTAGGCAACAAAACTACTTGGTTATGTTTAGGCAACAAAACTACTTGGTTATTGTAACGAGCTCCCGTTACCCCCGTGAGTTTCCCCTTAGCCCAATGACACAGCACACCAGGGTTCCAGGTTCGTAACGGCTTTATTTTGGTTGTCAGTCTGCCCGTCCTTTCAGCGTCTAGCATACTCCTCCTTATGTAGGGACAAACACACAATTGGTACACCTGAGGCCAATCAGACCTCTTCCAGGTACCGTCCCCCGAGTCACCCACAACCACACCCCTCTGCAGCTGAGCATAACCACGCCCCCGCCACCACAGTTATGTTTAGGCAACACAACTACTTGGTTAAGTTTAGGCAACAAAACTACTTGGTTATGTTTAGGCAACACAACTTGGTTAGGTTTAGGCAACAAAACTACTTGGTTAGGTTTAGCCAACAAAACTACTTGGTTAGGTTTAGGCAACAAAACTACTTGGTTATGTTTAGGCAACACAACTGCTTAGTTAGGTTTAGTCAACAAAACTACTTGGTTATGTTTAGGCAACACAACTTGGTTAGGTTTAGGCAACAAAACTACTTGGTTATGTTTAGGCAACACAACTACTTGGTTAAGTTTAGGCAACAAAACTACTTGGTTATGTTTAGCCAACAAAACTACCTGGTTATGTTTTAGCAACAGGACTACTTGGTTAAGTTTAGGCAACAAAACCAGTTGCACCACCATTTCCAGTGATTGTCGCTCACATAATGAAGATATAGAAGATTTTTTTCAAAATGGAAACTCATTGAAACAGGTCCCAAGTTTCATAAAATCCTGCCTGGTTTGATATCTGGAGCTTCTGTCAGCCCCTCGATGTGCGGCTGCCTGAATGCTCTGCAGAGGAGTGGCCAGCAAGGCCTCTGTAGGTACTGTATGTAGCAAGCTCTTCATCCCTGCCTCCAACACAGCTCTACAACATCTGATATTTAACTACAGTATCTTGCCTCTCTCATGGGGCTCCTCGAGCTGATCTTCCCAGGCACTGTAAGCTCAAACATAAAGACCTCCTCCATGCTCCATGCTGCTACATACTTACCATCCTAGTGGTCCACACATGTCTGCTCCCAACTCATCAAATACCTACGCTTTAGGTGCCTGTCTTGCGTCAGTTTTGAACATGTCCAGGACAGCGTGTCAGTTGCCTCTAGTAAAATCCAGTGTCTTTTCAAAATAAACTTCTGTGTTCACAGGAAAAGGGCAGTTTCCTCTTTTTACATGCAGTGTATTTTCAAAATAAACGTCTTTGTTCACAGGAAATGGGAATATCTACTTGTCTTCCGGGCCTTTTGGTGTTAGTGAGGTTCCAGTACATTCCTTTTTTTTTTAGGATGTACCAAACTGTTGATTTGGTCAATCCTTATGTTTCTGCTATCTGCCTGATAGGTTATTGTTATTTGTTAGCCTTTTAATGGCCTCCTTCACTTGCATTGACACCTCTTTGGTCCTCATGCTGAGAGATCAGCTACCAAATGCAAACTCAACATTTTGAATCATCTCCGGACTTTTTTATCTTCTGAATTTGTGATGAAATAGCGAGGGAACAGACCACACCTGGCCATCAAACCATTTGTAAGACAATTATCCAATTACTTTTGAGCCTCTGAAAATGTGGGGGACTCTGTAATTGGCTGTAATTCCTAAACGGTTAATGCGATAGTTTTGTTATATCCATTGAATTAAAGCTGAAAGTCTACACTTCAACCACATATTGACTGCGTCATTTCAAATCTGTGTCAAGTCGTGTCAAGAGGAAAATAAGAAAAATCGTGTCACAGTCCAAAGACTTATGGCCCTAAAAAAAGAACAAAGGATAACATATGAATAAATCCAAACGAGATCTGTAAACTACAAATAGCCTACAGATAGAATCTAACAGGATGTAACTGTTTCTTTTACTTCCTGTATATTCTTTGAAGGCAGCTAAAAATGACTTGTTTCTTTTCCACGCCCCTGCTGCCGTCGCCTGCTCTCGTCCACTTTCCTGGCGAGGTACATTTCATCTCGAACGAGCCTAATGTTGCGAAAGGGACATACAGTTATGGGACACTAAGTAGCACACTGTCCTTGGTATATTTGTTACCAAATATACATCACACAGCTGGTAATAGGGTGGTATTAAGGGGGGAATACATTAACAATGTGCCACTGTGGACTGACATCAATCATGGCCACTAAAATGAAATGTTCTCATAGCCTGTTAAAAGCAGTGCCCCCTCAACCATGGTGCTCTATCAAGACATAACTAATGATATTGTGTAAGAGGGTAATTATACATAGCATGTTTATAGAAAGCCAGGTCAATTATGGTGGCTATGATTTTAAAGCATAATCGAGAAAATGACGCAGAGTATAATTAAGTTTGTTACAATTACAAGCTGGATTGCCTCAGACTTTCTGAGTTCCAGCTCTATCAGCACATTGAGATTGAATCTTTTGATGAACTAAATGGATGTTTTGGGAATGAGGTTGGCACAGAGTCTGACTGAGGAGTATGAGTACTGGACCAAACCTCTCTAAACTGAATTGATTCAATATGAATTACTGTACAGAGCTTTTTGCCTTATATAAAGCTAATTGTTCAGTTTTTTTGGCAGTCTCAATCAGTCTCAAATCAACCGTGTGTGCAGCATTACCACTGGCACTCCATCTACATGGACCTTGTTCAAAACAGAAGTGGTAACAAAGGCTGTCAACCTTAGCACAGATGTACCAACAGGTAAAGAGCTTGCCCTACTAACTAGCTAATGGGCTGCGCTCATGCAGCTGATAACAGCCGAGAACAGCTGCTAACGCCGTCCTGACGAAAGGCGCGGTTATGGAAGCATAGCACCCACTCTCCGGTTCCCCCTCAAGTAAACCCAGTTAGCTCTGTCTTCACTGTTGCGCTGTTTGTGCTGTTAGCATCATTAACTGCTAGCTGCCGGCTTAGCCGTTCCATGTTGAAGGCCGTGGGAGGCAACAAATATGCTCTGATTTCTATATTGAGCAGCTCTAAGACCGGACGTCTCATCTTGGCTTGCCTCGTGATTAAGAATGGGGACATCATCTTCCTACTTCAGCTGGTTTGATGACACAAATATTCTATAAAACCTTTCTTTTCAAAGCGTTCTTGTAATTCATGTTTCATGTATTTAATATTTAAGTGTGAACACTGCCAGGTTATGGGTTTACAGTGTGTCTTCACAGTAATTCAAATCAAAGACGTAAAACAGATGGATTCAGTTTCTACTCCACCATCAACAGCTAGATAAATGTGTGGTCGGCCATTTAGCAGATGGATAGATTGTTGCGTGCCGCAGCGTGGATGACAATGAACAGTGTCTGCACTTTTAGGGCAGACCATATCGATTATGTAATATACAACCAGTGGCGCTGCAATGACTCCTTAATTTTCTGAGAGCTGTTTGCCATTATGCTGAGACACTGTAATGGAGAGAACGAGAGGAGAGGAGAGAGGGATGGGGATGAAGAACAAGAACAAGAAGAACAAGAAGAACAAGAACAGGAAGAAGAAGAGAATTCCTGTGTGTGTGTTCACAATGTCAAATCGTCCTGCTGCTGGCTCCAGTTCTAACACAGCTTTAATCAGAGAGGAGCAGCTACTCAGTGAAACCATAATTTACATCCATTGGGAAACAGCCAAACTGTGCACTTTTTGATGGGTCTTCATTGCCAACTGATGCACACTTGTCATTGGCCACCTCCCAGGGTTGACTGTATGTGGCAGCAATGCATTTAGTGAAGGGTAACAACTCAGTCATTAGCAGATGTCAGGTCTCAATCGCTCGACTGCAGGTAGTCGGACTGCAATTTTGCAATACGAAAAAAGCTTTTTCTACTAAATGAAGATAAAGTGTATAATAGTGGAAGGTGTTTCGAATGTTTTATGACAATTGTAGACTATAACAGGGCAACCGTAAGACTATGGAAGAATTCATTTAATTTATTTATTTTACCTTTATTTTGCCAGCCAGTCCTGTTTAGATCAAGCGACCTGACTATGGTAGCAGCCACACAAAATCACAATCCATTAAAAGATTAAAACATGATATACAACCACTGACAATAAAAACAGAAAAGACACATCTGTAACACTGTGGACTCTCAAGAAACACAACCACGAGCCTCTGGCCTCCAGGGAAATGTCTAATCTAAAATATGTTTGGAGATTATTCCGTGCCCAAGATGCAGAAGGAGAATGCAGTATTTTTGTCTGTCAAATTAAAAAAGCAACCACTTAGGTAGCTGGTATAGAGCTAAGACACTAAAGGGAAGATATCGTTTACCAAGTATATCGCTTTATACATACGTGTTTATTTTACCAACGCTGTTGTCTGCCAGTGGTCAATAATGTTAACGTTTGTAGTGAAACATAGAGATGCATGGTGCACTGAATCAAGGCTCCATTAGATGGAGGAGGCTGCATACACATACGATATATATCACCGTAATCAATCAGACAGAAAACGTTCCCATGACAACTGACAACCATGACTTGTCATATTGCCGTTTTGGTCTGTATGAATGATGTAAAAAAAAAAAACATAGACACATAACACATAGAAATCGATATCTATATTTACATGAGACGTGCCAATTAATAACAAATCTGGTGGCAAAGGTAAATTGAGAAATAGAAAAAAAGAGAGAAAGCGAAAGTAAGATGAAATAAAGCAGGTGTGGAATGAAGGCAAGACAAAACGTTTGTCCTATTTCACCTTTGTAACAGATCCCCTACAACTGCATGACAGCGTGAGGTGTGTGTGGTGTGTTGTGTGTGTGTGTGTGTGTGTGTGTGTGTGTGTGTGTGTGTGTGTGTGTGTGTGTGTGTGTGTGTGTGTGTGTGTGTGTGTAATGTACCCTGAGCAGAGAAGAGAGGTGGGACAGGTCAGATTTGAAGCATTTAAATAGATTAAAATCACTCTCTTTCTCTTTCTCTCTCTCTCTCTCTCTCTCTCTGCTGCAGTACCTCCTCTCCTCCCTTTCCTTCCCTCCTCTCCTTCACTATCCTCTTCACCCCTCCTTTCCAGAGAATGCTGCAATACACCAATCTTGTTAAAGGCAAAGGGGGAGAACGGCCAGATTTCTTCCTGCTCACATACTAAAACATTATTGTTATCATGGGCCTCCGCCTCTCGGTTAAGAGGCTACCCAAAGAACTGATTTGTGTTCGCAAGCTTTTCTGTCAAACGTTGATCAATCGAGCTGAAGAATATTTGAAGGGTGATTCCAGCTGAACTCATCTTTTTTTTCTTTTTTTTAACAATGGGTCCGACGTGATTTAAAAAGTAATGAACTCAGATAATTAACCGACTCTGCAACTCGACTCACCTGTAAGCGCGTGGTCAGTACAGAAAGCGATCAGACCCAATAAATCTGCACGTCTTTGCGAAATGTTTGTTTCTGGAAGCTCGGCAACATCATTAATATACTTGCGGGTAAGCGAACCTCTAACTTGCCAACTCGCTTTACAAAGGAAGGAGTAAGCAACCCGCGGGGTTCTTTAGAAAAGACTGACTTCCTGTTCGGCATGACAGCTAACCGTTAGCAAACTGACACAAGCGTTAACGCAATAGCCTTAACAAGGACACATGGAAAATGTGTTAGTGACTGTTGAAAAACGGGACCTTTTAGTGTTTTTAACTCAGCTTGAAATCATGACAATTCCGGACAAACAGAGACACCTTTTTTCTCTCTACTGTTCAGTTATTAAAAATAATAAAACCCTCCAGGCTAATGAGTTTACTAACTTAGGGTGACCAGACGTCCTCTTTTTCCCGGACATGTCCTCTTTTGGATTTTGGCCTCGTTGGATTTTTGTGTTTCTCTGGGTCTTTCACAAACTAGTTATTACGCCCTTACAAGTTTTGGAAATGGTATCTCCCTTACGTTCCACCTTCTTGCGCGAGCTCTGACTGTAGAGAGAACTGTCATCGGTCAACCGATCTGCGTGTTGCCAGATGCACGATAATTATCCTCCAAATACGACCATTTTGAGCCTTTGGTACGATACTTCGCCATTTTCAATCTGGCAACACTGAGCACCTTGCCACCTCCACTAGTTGCATTGTTTACAACAGCACATCTGCAGCCATGCCGAAACGTAAATGTAAGTTCACGGACGAACTAAAAAAAAAATACCCATGTTTTCGCCTCGGCCGTGATGCTTCGGAAGCTGAGTGCATGACATGCAGAGCAGGCACTTCATACCTATTTGATAGGTAATCGCCGACTCTTGGGAAAGATTCAGTCTTCAGAGAAGTATGCCCAACCACATGAGGAGGACTGAAAAGTGTCTTAATTTTCTTATTTTAATATGTGGCTATATAAAGTATTTATTATTTAGAATTTGTTATTTGTTATCATTATTGCTTCAATATATGGACAAGACACATTAAAGAAGCACTGGACTAAATGCCACAAAAAAGATTTGTTTTACATTTGCACTTTGCAATTTTGTTAAAGTTCAATAAACAGATGTTCATATAGTCATTTGTGTCATTTTTGTCATTTCATTTGTGACATTTCTATGCATTCACATACTGTATATTCATATGCGCTGAGTGGAACAGAATCAATTTGGTGGAATGGTGCCGTATAAAAAGTATAAAAGTAACATCATATTCAATGAACAGTTGGGTGAAGTTGATAAAGACAATATATGATGTTGTGGAATAAGATTACTTTTCCAATCTTGAAGCTACTTAAAGGCAGAATAAAAAAGAAACTAGCAAATTGATTGATATAAAGGTGTGTAAATAAATAAAAAAATTAAGATTAATTTAAACTGCGAAATGTATTACTAAGGTTTTGGAAGTGTCTCAACCGTTACCTAATTCTGTCTATGCAGAATATGAACAGGATATTTACTTTCCTGCACAACTGAAATGACTGCTCCCAACTTTATTTGGTATGCAACTAGTGGTGTTTGGCTTTTTCCCTGTGACCTGTTTTTTCTTTCTTTTTGTAACTTTTATAATATTTGACCAGTATGATTATCACAAGAAGATTGACTTTTTATTATTTGAAGTGAATATTCATTATTACATTTTTACTTTTGATTTGACAATGTCGGGAATAATTATTTGTTGTGGCTAACTGAGAACTGGGCCCCGTTCCTCGTACGTGGTTCAATTAAATCGATCAAATATCCTATTATCCATCTTAAATTACCCCGATGATTGACGTCAGGCTATCTCGGTTTCTCAAAGGCTGATCCGCGCTCAATCAGTCTCGTTAATTCGAACCAGACGTCAGTCATCAGGATAATTGCGCGTGCCCGTTCCTCTTCAAAAGGGAGAAGCGTTGAGCACCTAATCCATGATGCTCTAACAGTACAATGGGAAATAAACTCAAAGGAAGAGCCTATTTTTTATCCACTGAGGAGCAGGAGATGATCATGACTACATATGAGGAATTCAAGACCATGGCAAAGTCTAAATCTGCATTCACATCAAAAGTGTTGCGAATATTCCCAACGCTTTTGCTGTGAATGCAGCTTAACACCACCACCACCGCTGCCAGGGCTACACTGTAACAAATTGCTGTAAAAATACAAGAATTTCGCAACAGTAATGTACTGTAGAAGAAAAAACTATTAACAGCGCGCTACTGTCAAATATTGCAGTATACTACAGTATTTACAAACACCGTAGCGGACACCGTAGTCAGCATTACCGTGTTCAGTCATTTTGTGTTGAATTAACATTGTATTGTATATATTTCTTGCCGATAATGTGACTGGTTGTTAGCCACATGTGGCGAACATGCATGCTAATGCTTTCAGCTAACTTTAGCTAGTATACCTTAACTCTACTCTCTGGAGTCACAACATTTGATATTGTTATCTTTCTATCGAACCGCGTCACCAGCGTGTAGAGTTATTTCATTTTCAAAGTCACCGGGATTAATTTCTCAGCAATTGAATCAAAGTAAGTGAAGTTAGCTAACGGGAGCATGGTCAGGTTACCTTCAGCTATCGCTAACCTATAGCATTTGCTTTGTTAGTTTAATTTAGATTCAATTACTGTTAAATGAAGGTTACAATAAAGTTCCCAAGAAAATAGAATCCCTAATTAATGTTGTAAAATCTAACTTAGAATTTGAATGTATTTATTATAATGGGGTTTAGTATTGAGTGCAAATACTCTTTACATACCACACCTAATATAGATATGCTTTCTCTGTTATAAAATTTTTAGGTGCATTGGTCTCAACCGGGAAAGGGGGACAAAGGCCATACAAGGGAAGCTGATGTCCAGAAGAAGGCTGTGAATCCCCATGTGGACACCCTTATAAAAAACCTCCTGGACTTTGAGCAGGGGTTCATGTAGCCCACAGCACATCTCCATAGAGGGGGAAGGAGAGAGTAATGCTTTAATAAAAGCGTATTATTGTAAGGCAGTGGCAGGCCGTCAGAGCCTGCTAAGCCCTCTCTGCTGGCCTAAATCACAAAGTTATAGCTATTTTATGATTTAATTTTGTATTTTTAAACCTTTTTGTAATTTTTATTTGTTTATATATAATTAAAAGTTATATCTATTTTATAATGTAATTGTTTTTCACAAATACACTACATGTATTATAGGGTGACCAGATTTGAGTTTGTGAAAAAGAGGACACTTCGTCGCGGGGCGGGGGGGGGGGGGGGGGGGGTTAGTAGTGTATAGCATGCCGCATATGAATATATGTGAATGCATACAAATGTCACAAATGAAATGACACAAATGACTATATGAACATCTGTTTATTGAACTTTAACAAAATTATAAAGTGCAAATGTAAAACAAATCTTTTTTTGTGGCATTTAGTCCAGTGCTTCTTTAATGTGTCTTGTCCATATATTGAAGCAATAATGATAACAAATAAAAAATTCTAAATAATAAATACTTTATATAGCCATATATTAAAATAAGTAAATGAAGACACTTTTCAGTCCTCCTCATATATTAAAGCAATAATGATAACAAATACAATATTCTAAATAATAAATAAAAAACATGGGTATTTTTTTTTTTTTGTTTGTCCGTGAACTTACATTTACGTTTCGGCATGGCTGCAGATGTGCTGTTGTAAACAATGCAACTAGTGGAGGTGGCACGGTGCTCAGTGTTGCCAGATTGGAAATGGCGAAGTATCGTACCAAAGGCTCAAAATGGTGGTATTTGGAGGATAATTATCGTGCATCTGGCAACACTGAGATCGGTCGACCGATGACAGTTCTCTCTACAGTCAGAGCTCGCGCAAGAAGGTGGAATGTAAGGGAGATACCATTTCCAAAACTTGTAAGGGCGTAATAACTAGTTTGTGAAAGGCCCAGAGAAACACAAATATCCAACGAGGCAAAATCCCGGACGTTTTTGGAATCCCTGCCGGACGCATTTTTTAGGTCTCGAAAAGAGGACATGTCCAGGAAAAAGAGGACGTCTGGTCACCCTATGTATTATAATTATTTTTCCCTATTAGCTTATTTTCTCATAGCACAGCTCCTGTCGCCTGTCTGTTCATTCTGCCTGTCTGTTTGCCTCAATGCGTTCCTTAACGCTCTTTATCCAATCAGATCCACCTCTGTTTCTTTCTACGTTTCTCTCTCTTCTCTCTCTCCGCCGGTTAGAACACATGGTGAAGGCCAGCGAGCTTCTGTAGAAGTTCTGTACTGTGATTCCTCACAGAGACAGCAAAGCACCCTGCTCACACACTCCGGTACATTAGGCAGCGCCGGTGGTATGCACCTAGTCAAGTTGGTTGCGATCCACCACTTATACTTGTAGAAGAAGAAGAAGCTGCAGCTGCAGAGACTTTGGCTGCGGTCGAATAGTCAAATAATTACCTCCTAATGTCTAACCCTAAGCACTTTTCCTTAACCTCTGTGGAAAATGCCACAGGGTTAAGGAAAGATTGGAAGGAGAATTCATGAGGAGTTAGGAAAAGACAACCGCGGTGTTTGACAAATCCGACTCCACTTTCACTAGCGACGTAGTTATGACGCGACGGCAGGCGCATGTTAGTGATGTCGGTCTGTCTGCAGCGGTGAAACTACAATGTTGTAGTCCATCTCTACCACAATAAATATCATCTTAAATACTTTGTCCGTCTTCTTACAGTGTTGCGTCATGCAGACAACATAAACAACCCGGTTCATAGTATTACTTTATTAACGAGGTTGGAATAGAAATGAACGAAGGAATATGGAAGTGAAACCAACGGATTTTTCACAGAGTACAAAGCTACTAAACTCTCTTTGTTCAGTTTCAAACATGCTGAATTAAATACGTTATCACACTAACGATGTGTGTCTCATATCCCTTTTTGTTGTTATGGTTTATCTATATGCAGATTATAAGTTAGAAGCGCCTTTCCTTTGCGTTTAGAGAATTCGACCGGCACTTATCATGGCTGCCACTTAGGTACTTCCGGGTCATTTCACTCAGTTTGGAAGGTTCCTAAACAAAGGTATAAAATGCACGGCCCGCCACTGTTGTAAGGTCATCTCTTGTCTGAGTCGTTTCTATATTAGCAATTTTCAAGGGGTTTATTTTGAAGTGTAACATTTTTAAATCATTAGCTTCTAGCAGTGTCATACTGTAAATATACATTATACAGTACTGTAATAAATTATACGGTAATTAACTGTTTATAGGAACACTAAAATAACAGTATAATGCCTTTTCTATGCAGCACTGTACTGTAATATCTTTTACAGTATTAAGCAGTTTAATTACAGTAGGTATGCTGTAAAATTACAGTTGAATGCTGGAAGCTGTATGCTTCCAACAGTTGTCCTTTTACAAGCCTGGGCGTGTGTTTGTTTGTTTGTGTGCGTGTGTGTGTGTGTGTGTGTGTGTGTGTGTGTGTGTGTGTGTGTGTGTGTGTGTGTGTGTGTGTGTGTGTGTGTGTGTGTGTGCGTGCGTGTGTGCGTGCGTGTGTGTGTGTGTCTTTATTTACTCATCACAACCAGTGGCTGTAAAACCCATAGAGCGATATTTGTCACCACGGTTCTATCTGTATTGTTATCACAGGACAGTCACGCGGTCTCGCGAGAGGAGCCGTCCCTACTATGTTTACTAGCAGTATTTATGAGCAGCAGTCTCCCCCTACCGACACTGCTTTACGGTCCGACCGAGCGAATGTTCAGTCAACGCTCTGCTGCTGGGAGGAGGTATTACCGACATTTCGTCTTTTGACAGCCGGCCGGAGACTGCTCTCCTGCGGAAACATTTCCACACGGCTGCAGACCACGGTCCGGTTTCGCTGTCCAAGCGAAGCAATACAATTAAGAAAAGAAGCCAGCAAGCCGTCGGTAGCCAGGTAAGACAGACACTGCTGCCTGCCCGTCATTAAATCTCTGTATTTGCTTCCATCCACGTCTTCCACCGCGAGAGCCGCAACAATGTAGCGCGTGCAGTTTTTAAACAAGGTTTCTCTTGTGCATGACTGACGCTTTTAATCTTTGCTACATCACCGGCTCCACGAACCAGAGCCAGGTCGGACTGTGTACGTGTGGTTCTTTCAACACGGGCAGAGCGCTACGCCAGATCCCGTTTGATATACTCCCAATTAAAGGTTCCCCGGCGTTTTCAGCAAATCTCCGTAGCTCGTGAAATCTAGCTGGACGTCGACTCCGAATCAACAGGAGTGGTGAGTCTTATCGGCGCACAGACGGGGTCTCCGAAAATAATGCGTTCGCGTTAAATGTGTATTATAACTTAATTGACGCTGCGCCCTTCGCGCGACAGCGCTCGAGCCTGGAGGATAGCTGGTGTACGTCTTGCGAAATTGCATTTAGTTACACTGCACATGCGCATTTATGTTTCCTGACAAAAGGGACATTCGCTTGTTAAGACAATGATTTGTATTGCGCGACATTGCTCACACAGTTTCCCCTAGAAAGAGTGGACGAGGCAGGGTCTTCTGTCTCTCTCTCTGTCTCTCTCTGTCTCTCTGTGTGTGTGTGTGTGTGTGTGTGTGTGTGTGTGTGTGTGTGTGTGTGTGTGTGTGTGTGTGTGTGTGTGTGTGTGTGTGTGTGTGTGTCCGACGCCGACTGTGACGCGCCTCAATGGCGAGACGCGTGTGGCTGACTGTGTTCTGTGTTGGTGTCTGCTTTCGTTCCCCCTGTCTGTCTCTGTGTCTCACACACGCGGACACACAAAGTATCGGATATGCTCTTGTTTTGGGCTCAGATTGACCCACACCCTATATAAATGCTGTAACCACAGCTGTTTGTAATACTGGGGCCTTGCTCACACATTTCTTGCAATATTGTGTGTCTTTAACTGGTTGACGTTGTTTAAACTCAACATCAGCACCCGGTATTTGGCATTATGAAATGCACATTTCTTTAATCAAATACATATTTGAGGCGACGATAACATTATTTACTGACAGCTGCGTTTATAAGCTATGTATGGACAGCCTGCAGTAAGATATTGTATATAGTGGCAACAATTATTCTATTACAGAAGCTTTTCCCAAATTGCATATTCTGTTTGATTCCACAAACGGCTCCGCCAGCCGTGGCAGGTCAGATCTCCACCTGTGCTGCATATTGCATAACACCCGGGGCCCGCCAGGGATGCTGCATCCTCGGATAGATGATCCGAAAAGAAGCTGTAAGTCGATGATGTGTTTGTGTGATTTAAACTAAGTGGTCCTCCTCTCCTCCCTCCCCGCCGCTGCGGTTCCCTGTAGCCTGAATTTATCACCTCTGTAAGTCATAATAGTTAATGCAGTCTTGGCAGCTGGCAGTGCACATTTCCTCATTTGCATTCTTCAGCGGAGCGACTGCCAAAGTGTAATCAATGCTGCAGGTTTTTACTAATTTATTAAAAGTTGCCATCTGCAATTTCTGTACAGGAGTTAAGTGAATTCTGACTGCATTTTTTCTCTCTGAGGAGGCGGTCCACTGTGTTGCGCTGCTTTGCTAGTTTGGCAAGCTGAAATAATTAAAGGATGAGAGGATTCTAAATATTTCGTCTTCTCAACAAATCCCATGAAAAGACCAAAAACCAACAGTCCGTCTCTCAATACAGACTTCCCTAGCATAAATGTGGCACTCAGACCTGAGCCCATTGGTTCACTACTGAAGATGTTAATCTAAAAGAAGTGTCAGTCATTTTCTAAAACAGATTTTTATCAAATATTACTCAAACAGGAGGGAAAAGGTGAATTTTCTGAGGACTATTTTAAGCAGCGGATGAATCCACAAATTGTATTTCTGGCAGCAGGATATGTTGTCCATGTGTCAATCATTTTATTTTTGGTAGATGGAAAGTGTGAACTGTGAAGTGAAGAGAAAGTGGAATGTGTTGCTGCTTTTATGGAAGGACCATTGTTGCCGGTCTCTCTCCCTTTTCTTTTGTTGGTCTGTTCAGATCTACGGTGTTTCGCATCACGTCTCTTCGTTTTTAGAAAATGTACTCATGTACTTCAGTGTGTTTTGGAATGAGTCTAACATTTTACCCCCTTTTTTTAAAAATGGACAGTGTTACAGTATCGGCGGCATCTAGCAGTGACGCTGCAGATCGCAACCAACAGAATACCCCTCCGCTCACTCCTCCCTTTCCAGGACGAATGTGAAGTGCAAAAACCATGGTTACGCCATTCGGCTCGCTCAGAGGCCATGCTTACTCATAGACCAGTGTTTCCCCTGGGTTTACATCTTTACGGGGTGGGGGACGACACCGACACAAACACTTAAAGCAGTGGTTCTCGAACTTTTTCTGTAAATAACATCATTTTGTGACTTCATCTGTGCTTTTATAAATAGAATAAAGAAAATTGCAATCACTTTCAAGTAAACCAGATTGTTCCATCAGACCCCAAAAAATAAAAATTGGAATCACTTAGAACATGGAAATAAAGTTTTATCTGTGCAAAAAATAACTAATATTTAGTTACTACTAAATAGCGTATTGTGGAAAACGATAAGCTAATTTTTTTTTGCTAAACAAAATTTCAATTAGTGCAGATGTGTGTGAGCCATC
This sequence comes from Myoxocephalus aenaeus, assembly GCA_038501785.1. Lineage (NCBI taxonomy): Eukaryota > Metazoa > Chordata > Actinopteri > Perciformes > Cottidae > Myoxocephalus > Myoxocephalus aenaeus. Next base: position 1,983,263 of record JBAMJR010000189.1, read on the forward strand.
ACGTTGTATCAGTGAGCTGCTTTCCTCTACAAATCTTTTTAAAACGGGGTTGTAGACTTGATACGGCTGCTCTCAATTCCTGCTCAATGTTGAGCTGAGATCTGTATTCTGTTTCGATAGACAACAGCAGCAAAGACGACCTCAGGGAGACAGAGATTTGCTTTTGGCAAAACGCCAAGAATCGGCGAGTCACACATGTGCAAGCGGAACCTGTTAACGGCGTAACGTAAACGTTTACCTGAAAGTACAGGCATTTCGTCATGTATTTATTAATGACTTAGTTTTATGTCCGTGTACTTTTGTAATATGTGAAGCCAGCAGGCTCATTGTTGGGTACAAGACACAAACACTTTGGCTCGTTTCACTTGGAGCAGGAGAGCTACTGTTGCCATCTTCACCCTGGGAGCGTTTCAAAAACGCAGATATAGCTGTCTGCTTTTCACACAACATATTTTTCGACACTCTCTGTCCGCTGGTGGGAGTGTGCTCAGTGCTCACCTGTGTGTGTGTGTGTGTGTGTGTGTGTGTGTGTGTGTGTGTGTGTGTGTGTGTGTGTGTGTGTGTGTGTGTGTGTGTGTGTGTTTTAACGCGTGACCATTTAGAGACAGAAATGACAAGCTGTCGCGTAGATAAGATAAATAACTTTGTTTAGTTTGTTTTAGTAACAGAACAAGGTGTAGACCTGTTCTACAAGAAAGGGAACCTTAAATGACTTAAATGGCGAGAAAATTACAAGGGGGCGGAGGGTGCCTTATACCAGGGCGCCCCCCTAATTTAATGGTATGGGAAACACTGCAGACTGTGTAAAAGAAGTCGACATAGTCATGGTGACGTCAATCATCGGTTTGTGGACTGCTGTTTTGAAGCGTTGAGTTCGGACATTTGGCCGTTGCCATCTTGGCTTTTTGCAACCAGTGAACGGAAGAAACCAATTTTGGACGACAGATGAGTGACGTAGAAACACGGAATACGACTCTGGTGTGTGAACAAAAACCTGTCAATCACAGTAAGCCCCGCCCTAAATAATACCCTGCGTTATGGTCTGTTTGACTCTAAATGGACCATCATTTACTAAATGAACATCATGCTGTATTGGAGAAGACTTGAAACTAGAGATAGCCAGAAACTCATGTTTACAATGTTTACTGGGGGAATAAATTAAGAGAGAAGTAGAGTCATTTTCTATAGACTTCTATACAATCTGACTTCTTTTCGCAACAATAAGAGTCACTATTTCTGCTGATAGGTCCCATGAAATGCTACACCAACAAGAACAAGATGTCAAAGTTAAGTTCTCCTCAATATTTAGCACACTGTTCGGTTTGTGGGTGATTTTTAATTTTTTTATATGGTAGCTGATACCATGTAGAAACTTGGAGAGCTTCCACACTGCACTGTGCTGCTGCACGGGCTGTGGTTGATGTGCAGCTTGACTTGTGACCCGCACAGCCTGTGGGTGGTTTAAGTGTCAGGACAGAAATCAGTGAACAGTTTCATGTTGGAGTGGGCAGAAAAAGAGACTCTGTTCCTACTCTCGCTGCACGGGCTGATTCTCCATTTTAACGTTCTGCCGTCATCTAGCACCAGACAACCTTTAAATCATGAAACAGATGTTGGGTTTCTGCCAGCGTGTGATGGCGTAAAAGCAAAGTCTGAAGTCTCTCTGTCGTAGAGCTCCATCGATGTCCTGAAACAGTCCGAAACGCATCGATGAGCCTCACTGTTGCCCCGGCTTACATGTTCCTTCATTACCATCAACACCCATATCTTAGTTTATTCTGACTCCATCCCATAAACACCGTCCTGCTGCAACAAATACACCCAATGTGGATTATTTCGCTGCTGAAAATAGCCCCCTGTCAAATGCACTGCTTCCTCCTATTTGAGTAACATTTGTTAAAAGCTGCAGTGACCAGCTGTTGATGGAGGACTTTTTTTTCTTTTCTTTCAATTATGAAACTCTATATTTATGATCTGGTATCGTATATCTATAAACCACAGACAGGGTTTTTTTCTTCTTTTCTTTGCGTACGTTGGTAAGTGGCAGGGTTTATACATTGCATACCGCCACCTGCTATAACGGAGTGTGTGTGCAGATTCAGGGCGCTATTGCTGTCTCTGATACACGTACAGAACCTCCCAGCTGGCCGTCACCATGTGTTTAACCGGCATAGAGATAAACAGGTGAAATATGATTGGACAAGAGCGTTAAGCAGAGCGCTTAAGCAGCTGCCCGCAAGCAGACAGACCAGGTAGGAGGAACAGACAAGACATGAGCTGGTCAATGAGAAAATAAGCTAATAGGGACAAATAATTATAATACATGTAGTGTATTTGTGAAAAACAATTAAATTATAAAATAGCTATAACTTTGTGTTTCTGTCTAGGCCAGCAGAGAATATGCTGTTGTGAATATTCACAACGCTTTTGGTGTGAACGCAGCTTAACACCACCGCTGTGAGGCCAAAATATGGCAAAATATCTGACAAGTTAAATGCGTAAGTGTTGGGAAAATGTATCTGCTAATTTTAAGTGCGTCATCACCCCAATCAATCAGATTTACATTTATTTAAATGTGACTGCTGGCAGTAGGCTTTCAGAATAAGTAGATAAAAACAAGCCCAAAGAGTATCTAATTGATACGAATTAATATATACGTATGAGGATATATGTACTCTATGTGCGTATGTATCATGTACTATATATGTGTAAATACATGTATGTGTAGATTACCATATAACTAGGAGTTTGAATATGTGTATGGGCGGATCAGTATGTATGAATTTTTATAATCAGAAATTCAATCAATTGAATGCCATGAAGGGCCACTTACTTCCAGGGCCTCGGCTACCATAGTAATAGACAGAGACTTAAAGGAAATATATAATTTTTGTGTGAGAAAATGCCCTTCTTTCTAATTAAACAGATTGAAGGACGAGTGAGATGGAATACCCCCATGTTTCTGACCCTCTGGAAGAGAGTCCAGGGCTATTTATGGACACAAAGCACCGGTTTAGTGTTCCTCACACAGCTCACACTGTGACATGTTTGTAGTACGGTGCTCTCAAAAAGTCTGAATATAAGGCCTAATAATAGTAGAGGAGGTTTCAGACACAGCTATGATGATATTAGACACTGAGCGGTTTGTTTTGTTTGCTCTCTGGTCTATTCCAGTCCATCCCATTGTAAGCCCCACTCAGTACCTTCCTATCGCTACATGTGTCCGTGCACGTGTGTGTGGACGAGTGTTTATGTCCGGTAATCGCCGGTGTTGTGTGAAACATTAGATGGCCAAATTGCAAAATGGAAAATTCCAGTGATTTCCCCTGCTGCCTGTCTGTCTGTCACAGAGCTGGTTCAGGGTGCTGTTAGACCCTCTGTCACTTTGCTTTATTTATACCACACATCAGTTAGCATGAGCTTATGTGTCTTTTTATACCAACATATATTGCCTTACTTTGTGAATATGGCAGGAATGCAAAGAGTTGCAATGCAGATGATCAAAGCACATACGGGTGAATAATATCTTAAATCTTCTATGAAGGCATATGACAATTAATATTGATACTAGGGCTGTGTATTGGCGTCTGGCGATACGATGAATATCATTATCATGATTGTACAATTCAATATATTGCGATAATGTGAGCAATGGCGTAAATTGCAATTTCCTTACATTTTTGGAAAACCCACCATATGCATCAAATCAGATTATTTTTGTGTGACTATCAGAACATCTATGTTTGCATCATAGTCCCTGTAACATCCAATGTCACAGCACTACTTTTTGGGCCGTCTGAGCCACCATTTGCCACCAATCTTTGCAAGTGTATCGTTCATTTTCTGGCAATTCAACAGAAAAACATGTTATAGATAAAATAGGACAGTTTTTTTTTTTTAGCTAATTGGTGAACTAAATAACTGACAAATCAAGGTACTTCATCACATCAATAATCCTGAAAATGCTGAAACGCTGCCATAAAACAGTCCTTTGTCCCAAATTGTATAACTATATAAATAAACCCAAATAGTACACATGATCTATATGTTTATGAGACGCCACTTCCTTTGCTGGTTGTGTGCTGGTTGTGAAACATTTCCTGATTTTGATGACATAATGTGTACGACACCACCAGTAACTACGGCCTCTCTGAGCACCACAACACTGAACATTATGGGCATCTGGATTGCATCAGACCACACGTGTGTGCCTAATAAAAGTGGCCACTGAGTGTATATTATTTTATTAACTATTTGTATATAGTGAGATGCATTTCCAGATGAGAGTTCAATATTAAAACCATTATTTGTTTTACTTTGGTTTATTTCATCCAGTTCTATTAATTTCCTTTTGGCCCATTGATGCTTTATAAAGTATCTTTGTGTTTTAACTTTGACAGTGATAGTCTTAACTGGTGAAACATAGTATTACACTATTAAGGGGTGCCATTCTTAACATTATTTATGTCATTCAATTCTTGTTGCTCCCAATAGTTTTCATGAATATCTGTTTAAATGTCAGACAACAGATTTCTAGCGTTGCATCATCCCGTCTTCCCTGTGTCTCTGTACGCAGCGCTGCCACCGTTACTGATCACCTGAGCCTTTCATCTGTCCTGTTTTGTTCTTGGAGTTTTGCCTTTGGTCTTTTCCATGTGATTCGAACGCTGTTTCTATATATAGACCTATATTTAGTCTTTGGCTGATCCACGATCTGTGCTGCGTTTACTCATCTTTCCGTGCAACCTGACATTACACCGACAGTGTACTACTTCCAGAAAAAGGCTGATTTTCAAATTCATTGATAAATATTTAATGTCTTCCACACACTGACATTGACTTATCTGTCTAGTCTCTTATCCTGAGACACACAGACACACACACACATACAGTCTTGCACTGGCCCCCGGTGAAACCAATCCTCCTGTGAACTTCATACATAAATTCCTAATTCTAATTTGAGGAGTGACACACTTTCACCCACCCTGATCCCCTCCACTCTGCCCCCCTCTCTTATTTCCTCACCCTCTGGTACTCCTCCCCTTCACAGTGGAACGAAGTCCCTGTCCATGGCATGCTCACTACTAATGCAGCGACTGGAGTGTTGCGAAAAAGTTGCCTCATTCTTGCAAGTTGAACTCGGGCTGAACATTTGCGTGACGCCAAGTTGCGAAAGCCAATCAGCGTAGAGAAGCTCCGCCCGTCACCACCACCGTCCTGCCGTTGCTGAATCAAACTGCTGCTGGTCCGTCTGAAGTAGCGCTGGTAGCGGCCGTCATTCAGACGCTCGTCCTGGAGGAGTCTGAGCTGTGTGTGCCTGCGGATAATATTATTAACCCAGAAGAGGGCGTTTGATGTTCCGACGTTTGTGGGACTTCCACAACAAGTATAAAGCAGAACTAGTGGTTATTTCAATGGTGGATGGCGGAAATAGTAACTGTTTTTACGGAGATAAGCCACGCCCCCCTTTCTGCCGCGAATGAAGCGAATTACGTGAATTAACCACATATAGTCGAGCGAGTAAACTCACGGTGTGAACCCAACATAAGAAAACTATTGAGAGTCTATTATAGGTTAGTACAGTACAGAGCTGGAGTCAGTGTGGGGTTAGCCTAGCTTAGCATAAAGATTGAAAGTAGTGGGAAACGGCCAGCCTGGCTCTCATCAAAGTTCAACAGTACACCTACCAGCCCCTCCACGGTCCTGTCTACACATACTGTATACAGATGTGTTTGATATTAGCCTCTCATCGACATGCAAACATGAGGTTTAGGTCACTAAATTGGAGATTTTTTGCAAAAAGCCTTCTGAGGTACACATTTTTCAAACCTCTGCTGACTTATTCTCCTCATGGATCCACGGACTCTTTCAGAAACGATCACCTCATCTCCTCATTCCACGCATGCCCACAACAACAATGGCAGACTAGCGGTTTGTTTACATTTACCGTGCGTCCCACAAAACACATGAGTCGCATTTCGGGTGCTCCATAGCCGCCCTGGACATGCTCAGAATCTTCTTCTCTGGAATCTTGACGTATCAAGCCCATCAATTAACACGCCTCTCGTTTTTTACACAAACGTATAACCTTTATAATTAGTCGTTTCTGGGTCGAGGTTATGTGCCTCATGTTGAAACTTGTCAGGTGCAGCGACTGCATACAGCCTCCTGAAGTCTCGTCATCAGAGTGAGGTTGTCTGTCCAAAGACAATAACAACAACAACCTGTGCCCACCGACTATAGCCGGCTGGTTGAACACACTTTTGTTCATCATGAAATAGTCCCACTATGTATTTCCCCCTAAATCCAGACAAAATCGCCTCGTCACACATCCAGCAGACAGAGCACCATTAGCAGTGTCTGACTGTCTTTTTCCACTTAAAACCGCTGCTGCTGCTGGAAATAAGGTTGATGAGAGTGGAGTTTTAAAGCACAATAAGTCAGCTTAAAGACGATATGGAGTAGAGCTGAGACGACCTGCAAAGTGGGTGATAAAACATCGTTCACGTGACACATAGTCGTTTATTCTGTTAATTAAAAGATTGATTGGAGGTGTTAGAACATTAGACAATACTGTGGAACTTTATAGTTTTTTCACAGGAGACTTTCACTTAGACGGAGTCATTTGCGAACCATAAATTGTGATGCAGTGCCAGTCGATAATTAGCAAAGTGGGCTCTGAACAAGTCCGATTTTTGTTGATTAAACCGAAAGTTAATATCTTGTGTTTATACCAGTTAGAACACATGAAGGAAAAAGCTGGATATGAGATAATCCTCCAGATATTCCAAGCTTGAGGAAGTGCTCACTGTTAGACGTTGACATCTGTATCCTCGCACCTTAAGACTTCTCACTATTTTGCATTAATGACTTTCTCACTACAAACAAACAGCATCTGTCAAACAGAGGTATGGCATGGGGCAGGGCCTCTATATAAAACTATTTTTTTTACTTCACCGGCTCATCACCAGTTTCATTCCTCCCTCTCCAGCATCCTTATCCTCTACTTCCCAGCAGCCTCACGCTCCCTCCTCTCTTTTGCCTCCTCCCTGTTGTTCCCGCCACGCAGCTGTCACTGCTATAAATAATTGCAATGCGTACATCCCCCTCCAGCCCCCATAAAAACATATTTCCTTCTTCCATTCCTGCATTCCCTCTCCCTTCCCCCTCTTTTACATGTGGCCTCCGTTGATTTCCTGCAACATGGACCCAGTGTCTGGGATGTCACCCATTGGCTTTTAGAGATGAATTAGAAATAATATATCCATGAATTTTTATTTCTGTTTTAATTCCTTTTTAATTTGTATTTATTTTAGTTTATATTACTTATATTATTGTTTTTATTTGTTTTCATCAATTTATATATGTTTATAATGATATTGCTGCCTTGTGTGAGGTGCCTTATTAATCCAAGAAATGAAAGAACAAAATGGAAGGAATCGTTTTAAGCTTAGCTCCACTGTCATCACAGTTATACAATACAACGATACAATATCTTATATTGGAGCCACCGGCAAAAACAGTTTCTGCCTTGTCAGTCAACAAAAACGATTGCTTGGCCTCCGGTATTGCTGCTCTCTGCTTTCTTGAGAACCCGCTCATCCAAATTCAATTCAATTCAGTTTATTTTATATAGCCCAACATCACAAATACAAGTTTGCCTCGGAGGGCTTTACAATCTGTACACATAACATCCCTGTCCCAGGACCTCACATCGGATCAGGAAAAACTCCCCTAAAAAGATAGTAAAAACCCTTTCACAGGGAAAAAAGGGAAGAAACCTGAGGGAGAGCAACAGAGGAGGATCCCTCTTCCCGGATGGACAGAAGCAATAGATGTCATGTGGCCAGAATGAATAGCGTAGTTACAGCACATTCAATGAATGACAGAAATTATTCATATAAAATGACTCCACACTGCGCTTCTTTGGGTCCTGAGCAAGTCGATCAGACAGTTCGTGAAAATCTAAGAGGGAGGCGGAGAGACTCCTTTTTTAGTTAGACGCTATTCCAAGTATACACATTTTCCCCAGATACAATGATAGAATGTAAGTGAATGTGATGACGAAATGTAAACAAGTGTAAACAAATTAAACTAATGCTACTTAAGTTTTCTGAAAAGTAAAGCCAATGCAGAGTCCTTAAAAATGTCTGTAAATGTATGAGAAAATGACTTTACTTCTCTCTTCATTTATTCCCTCAGTAAACATGGTAAACATGAGTTTATGTCTCAATCTCTAGTTTCAAGTCTTCTCCAATACAGCATGATGTTCATTTAGTAAATGATGGTCCATTTAGAGTCAAACAGAGCATAACAGAGTATTCTTTAGGGCAGGCTTACTGTGATTGACAGGTTATTTTAAAGCAGTGGTGGAGCTGATTCCAGACCAGCTGGTTTCTAATGTAAATACACAGGTGTGTGTGTGTGTGTGTGTGTGTGTGTGTGTGTGTGTGTGTGTGTGTGTGTGTGTGTGTGTGTGTACACATACACACATACATACATACATACATACATATGCATGCCTCCGATGGGTCGATGATGCCCACTACTAAGTCAGACCTTCGGAATAAAAGTCCTGCTGATGTTCCAGTGAACAACTTTTGAGTCACAGTTGAAGAAATGAGAAACTAAAAGTGAGGCTGCTGTCTATTAGATGAACAAGATAATGGGATGGAAACAAATCTTCAAACCACTATTGTTGTGCCCCCCCCCCCCCCCCCCCCCGATGGCAGAAATGAGCACTTTTAGTGGATGTACATAGATGATGAGTTGCCCAGAGTGACCATCCTGCAATCAACTCCCACAAACCCAGTATCGTTCCTCGTTTTGTGTCTGCTTGTAGATGCTCAACAATACCCGGAGACAGTTATCTCCCACCTGTCAGGTTGGAGGCTCCTGTTTATGTTCGGCAATGTATGGTTGTCACAGTGACGGGATTAGCTTGGAGGTGCTGTAAGGGATACGGGGCAGCTGTGTGTGTGTGTGTGTGTGTGTGTGTGTGTGTGTGTGTGTGTGTGTGTGTGTGTGTGTGTGTGTGTGTGTGTGTGTGTGTGTGTGTGTGTGTGTGTGTGTGTGTGTATATCGATACTATTTCTGAACACACTCTCTCTCGGTTGTATAGAGAGTCTATTTTGGTGATGTCACCTTTCTCTGTCCCTCACACACATTCAAACAAACAGACAGGGTGACAGTATTGTGAATGGACTTCCAACAAGGAGTGAGTAAAGCCAAAGAAGAGGTTCACAGGGAAGCCCTAAAGGCTTCAAATTCAAATCAGGCCTGGCCACTCCATTATGCAGTTTTACCAAAACAAATGTCTCACAATACTAACATCACTGTGCATCCACATCAACCATTATGCAGATAATAATCACTCCATCATCGAACTAGGCGTCTGATATCCAATTTGTCTATTTGGGACGATACCACGAACAAACTACAGATGGTTGATTTTATAGCTCAAAGATTATTGACATCGCCAGATTATTGACCCAATACATTGCTGCCATTCCAGATGACCAACAATGACTGCTGCAGTACCCTCAACTGTTTTCATAAAGCGGGGATATGTATTAGTCACAAATGCCAAGTCCAACTCATGTCTTTGATGTTGAATCTAATTAAAGTGTGAGGTCTTCACAATGGTTCAGACTAAGCAACAATCTGGCTATTTGTAGAAATGTCATTGCAGATGAATTGTATCCTCTTGAGTAATTAATGAGGGCATATAGAAACCACAGTTAGGATTAGCGGAAAGCATCATACTCAACAGCATAGATGTCAGTCCATAGTTGAGCCCAGGAGGAAACTGGAGCCCACGGCTGTTTCTTTAATTCATTTTTATTAGGTGCAAGGACTGCAGAGCGCTGGTATAACAACCCGAGGACTGACATCGATTCAGTTTTGTCCTTCTATCTATGATTGTTTAATCCGGCTATGATTGTAAACTGAATGTCCTTAATCACTTTTTATTATGCAACTGGAGAAAAGAACAATGTCTTCTTTTGAGTTTAAGTTCTTTAAAACGTTGTCTGTTTTGTACAATCCACTTGAGTAACTCACCCAATGCGAGTCACTGTTTTGACATGTTCCTTTTGACTAAATATGTATGGGTAATGCCCAACAAGGTGTCTAATATCGGGAATTAAGCGCCCAACGTCCATTATTCCTGATTATTGACAGCTCGAAGAGCTTTATTCGTCTTATACCACGGTCACTTACGAAGGAAAATATGAATCTACAAAATCTTGTCAACATCAATTAGTATTTTTTTGCTTTTTGCAATCTAAATGCGGTTGTAGTTCATGGGGAGAGTGGTCGTCCTGAAACAACAAGGTAGCCAGTTCGATCCCTGGTCTCCCCAGAGTTTGCATGTCAAAGTGTCCTTGAGCAAGACTCTGAACCCCCAGTTGCTCCTGGGGCGTTTCACGAGGCTGCCCACTGCTCTTTAATGACTAAGGATGGGTAAAATGCAGAGAATGCATTTCCCCTTGTGGGACTAATAAGGGATTTAAAATTAAAATTCTCAAGTTCTTCACAAGCCAAACTCCATTTACCTTGTAAAACCCTGCGGTTTTACAACAATACGAACAACCACGCGATCCCAATATGAAATGGCAACGTTGTTCACTGTTCCAGGAACCTGACATACGACTTTGCTACAGATATTTTCTAGTTTTTTGAGCTCATAGAATCCTTTGGCTCGGCCAAAAGCTAACGTTATGCTAAAAAGATCAGTAAATATAATTTGACAGTATGCAAACCAACAAGACTAGCTAGCTGTCATTGTCCCCAAATTAATATCAAGATTTTTTTATCAGAATTGAGTATTTAAATAGGAATTTTAAAAAGTTGGAGACAAAGAAGTAAAAAAAATCCCTCAGCACCCTCAAACTCAAATGTTCATTCTGTCTCTTAGAGTTATTACGTTTCATACTTGGAGGAGGTATATCTGGTGCCCCATTAATCCATCAAACGGTATGGCACTTACTAGGGTTTTACTTTGATGCCTTTTATAGTCCCCTCATGACCACACACCTGTCTCAGCCTTTGTTGTTGAGTACTGGGGGGCTTTTAACACGTCTGCTTGCTGAAAGAAAATAACTTTCCCTCCTTCACAGTGGAAACTTGGTAATCGAGATTTCAGCACTGCTTATAGATGTTCCTCCACAGTGGACACAAAGTAGTAAATCCTAATCATATACTTTTAATGTGCCAACATTTGTATAGACAACATGGGCTCTCCTCGGAAATACAGTTACAAATTCCTAACCATAACCTTGGAAAGTTATTCAATCCAACATGTGAATAAAGCGTTTTGGGAATCTGTGAATCAATTCAGAATGCTAGACGATACGAATCCCAAGTCTGCAGCTATTCTATATTCTTAAATGATATGAGATACTAGTGGTGTATCAATATAACCCAGCGAATGTTTTGAAATACACACAGCGCAATGGAGATGAAAATTACATCACGATATCAAGTAATCTGATCAGTCGGGGCTATGCGAGCAGTGTGAGTAGAGCAAAATAGAGAAGTTATTTCTTTAGGCTCAACATTGGTGTGCTCGATTACGCCAAGGCAGCTCCACATTCCACTGAGCAGATGCAACATTACAGGGTTTTGTTTTCATTTGACGGTTCTTTCTTGCGGCCCTTGTTTTGCGATGATGAGAAGCCCCTATAGAAAGTTATAGACTGGTTCTTGGTAGTTTGGCCTAATGTCTACTTGATGTTGCCCAGCCTCAGTTAGGACCTTTCATTGGCTTAAACACAGCCTTTTTCCGAAGGAGCTGTACGATCTTGAAAACATATTTAGGAACAGGAACCACTTGGTATGAGTTCAGCTGATTGCAATGAATCCGTGATCAAAAGGCCAGAAAACAAGTTGAGTCGAGACACGACATCTAAAATTGTATTTTCTCGCAATTGCAATACAGCATGATGTTAATTTAGTAAATGATGGTCCCATTTAGAGTCAAACAGACCATAAAGAGGAGTATGCTTTAGGGCGGGCTTACTGGGATTGACAGGTCGCCACCGGTACCAGAGCTGTATACGACGTCTCTACATCACTCCTCCGCAGTCCCAATATGGTCACTTCTGTCACCGGTTGCAAAAGTCAAGATGGCAACGGCCAATTTCATAACGGCTTTCCACAAACCAAAAGGTGACTTCTATGTACAGTCTGTGGTTTAAACTAATACAAAGATGAGTCATTGTCAGACGATGGCCGGTGGGTTCCCAGATTACATTTCAATCAAAGCGTTCCGCCTCTTTTGCGCTCCACACCGACTGTTTGTCTGCATGCAACCAAAGCCCGCTCAAACGTAATTGGTCAATACAACTTCATTCTACAACTTTAACTGCATGTGTGTGCAGCATCTGTTCACAGAGCGCACCTGAACATTAACAGAGCCGGTGGGATTCCACGGTAGCTCTGACATGGTCCTATGTGCTGCTGTTGTGTTGAATATTTAATGAGTTTTTTCTGGGAAGCCACAGCCCCCCTACACAGCTACACCTGAAGAAGCCCTCATGTGTTTAACTTACACATGAGGGCTTCTTCAGGTGTTTAACTTAATCCGAGACATGAAGAATGACGTTGGAGCCGGCCTTCAGATATTCATTTTAGAAGTGATTTAGTGATATTATCGTTTTACAGATCAGCGGCCGCTGGAAAAATGTGTTTCTCTTGATTAATGTTTTGCTCTTTTCAAATGTCAAAGTGACATTTCACATTTTCATTTTTAGTGTTGTTGTATTGGTTTAAATATTCGTGGTTTTAGATATTTTGTAACATTCAGATCTGACTTTTGACAGTGAGAGTCTGAGCTGTTATATTATGATTAAAAAATACTTTTTTGACTGTGTACATTCCCTCTTGAACTTAGAAATAGCTATGTTCTATGTCCACCACACATATGGTAGTTGGAGTTGGCTCATTCTTTATCACTTGACCTGTTTCAAGATATGACCCCTAGTATCGGGTTTCCTGCAGTGTTTTAGAGTGGAGGCCCACCTCACCTGAAATGAAATGTTGCGAGGTCGGGAAAAAGAGTTGAGTCTTTACAAAGTGGGACAAGCTGGTTTGAATTCCAAACAAAGAGGATGAGATTCAATGGTTTAATGTGTGAAAATTATCATTTGGATTTGAGTTGTCTGCCTGTCTTAAAGAATCTTTGAATCTACCTTGATGACACTTCCTCCTTCCTCTGTCCTATCATCTCTTTCCTCATCGGATTTCTACCTCCCTCTGTTCTCCATCACTCTCCTTTACCGTAATCACATTACTCTCTCTCTCTCTCTCTCTCTCTCTCTGTCTCTGTCTGTAGAGCTGAGGGGAAGCAAAGCAGACCCAGCCCTCCCTGATTGGAGAGGGAATCACGACCACAGCTCCAGCCGCACAGACTGCCTTTCGGTTCCGTCATGCAGACCTCCATCCTTCTCCTCCTCTCCCAAATCCTCCTCCTGTCCCTCCTCATCCCCACCTGCTTCTCCCAGAGCGAGGCGGACTTCGTCGTTCAGACGCGTACCGGTCGAGTCCGAGGCATCCGCATGCCGGTGCCGGACCGAAGCTACGTCACCTCCTTCCTGGGCATCCCCTTCGGCGAGCCGCCAGTAGGGAAGCGCCGTTTCCGCCGCGCTGAGCCAAAGCGTCCATGGACAGGGGTGTACGAGGCCAACGCCTACCCCAACGCCTGCTACCAGTTCGTGGACACGTCGTACCCCGGCTTCCAGGGCAGCGAGATGTGGAACCCCAACAGAGAGATGAGCGAGGACTGCCTGTACCTCAATGTCTGGGTGCCCACCTCGCCCAGGCCGCACAATCTCACCGTCATGGTGTGGATCTACGGCGGAGGTACTTGGTCACGACTTATTCAGAATAAGACACAGTATAAATTAGGTCAATTTCCCTCTGGTTTTCGGTAGCATGTGTGCATCGCTGTGTCTGTCCACGTCTAATCTTGCATACTGCTGCACCAAATATAATATAATAATTTGAGTTCTATTTTATGGCTGCATGCTCAAGGACCACTCATGGTTTACTGTGACTCACACCTTCTCAAAAGTCCTTTTATTGCCTATTTGATGCTGCCATTGAATGACTGCTGCCTGCTGACTCCTCACTCACTACTCCTATCCGGCCCCCTGCCACCAGGGGCCGCTAGCGAGACAAAGTTTTAACCTCAAGTTTACGGGCAGATTTTCCTTAAAATAGACTCCCCGTGATGCCAGTGAGACTGAGCCGAGATGTACGCCTGCAGATGCAGATATTTGCATAGATTAAAATGTATCTTTTGTGTGAGAAGTTTGAGTGGAAAACCAATTTCTAGACAGGGGGGGGTTAGCCCCGGACTGAAAGTGGAAGCTGGTTCCTTAGAAGAGGAGCTTGATAACTGAAGGCTCTGACTCCCATCCTACTCTTTAAGAACTTTAGGAACCACAGTGAGCGCAGCTCTCTGTTGAGGTAATATGCTACTATGAGCTCTCTAGTGGGGTAATATGGCACTATTCACTTTCTAGTGGGCTACTATGGTACTATGAGCTCTCTAGTGGGGTAATATGGCACTATTCACTCTCTAGTGGGGTAATATGGTACTATGAGCTCTCTAGTGGGGTAATATGGCACTATTCACTCTCTATGAGGTAATATGGTACTATGAGCTCTCTAGTGGGGTAATATGGCACTACTAATACAGGAGTAATGTGATCTCTTTTCTTAGTTTTTGTTAGTACACGAGCTGCAGCATTCTGGATCAACTTAAGAGATTTAAGAGACTTATTAGAGCAGCCTGATAATAAGGAATTGCAGTAGTCCAGTCTTGATGTAACAAATGTGTGAACAAATTTTTCTGCATCATTTATTTTTCTGCATCGGTTTGTATTCATTCAATCAAACATCACAGATGTGCTCGCTGCAGGCTCACCTGGTACAATTTAATTCAGTTTATTAATATAGCGTCAAATCATAAAAGAAGATGATCGTGAGAAAGTGTTCATAGCGAGCAGATCTAGACTGCACAAGGTTTTGTTTTATGCAGACAACATGCGTCCTGTTGCTTCATCTTGGCCAATGATTTTGCAACTACTGGACAGATTTGACAACATTTCTGGTTACACAGTAAACAAGTGAGATAATGCAGTGTGCCTTAATCCGATACCCTTTTCAGCTGTTTCCTTATAAATTTAACAATAGTGGACTCTCAAACTGTGTGAATTAAATGTTTAGACAATAAAGTTTCGGTTTGTGGGAGATCATTAACATGCTGTGGTACTTAACATCTCCAGGGTTCTACAGTGGTTCCTCTTCTCTGGACGTGTATGATGGCCGCTACCTAGCTCACAGTGAGACCGTTATTGTGGTCTCCATGAACTACCGGATCGGTGCCTTCGGCTTCCTCGCTCTGCATGGCTCCTCTGAGGCTCCCGGCAACGTGGGTCTGCTGGACCAGAGGATGGCCCTGCAGTGGGTCCAAGACAACATCCATTTCTTTGGCGGAAACCCCAAACAGGTTAGTTTCTCACCGTTGTATTTGTCTCTCGTGTTCTGTCGAAACAAATAATTAAGTGCAAGCCTCTCTGTTTGCTGCCTTTGAACCAATCAGGTGACTATCTTTGGTGAGAGTGCGGGTGGTGCTTCAGTAGGGTTCCACCTCTTGTCTCCAGACAGCCGGCCCACCTTCACCAGGGCCATCCTCCAGAGCGGGGTCCCCAACTGTCCCTGGGCCTCGGTCACCCCCGCTGAGGCGCGCAGACGGGCCATGCTGCTGGGCAAAGAGGTCGGCTGCAACGGAGGCAACGACACCGAGATGGTGGACTGTCTGCGCAGTAAAACCCCACAGGAGCTCATCGACCAGGAGTGGAAGGTAATGCAGTCGGTGACGTTCACGTCATCCTCCTTTAGGCCTTGACACACTCACTGAGTCTAAATGAGCTAGAGCACCAAATGTGGATTCATCCGCCGTTGGAAATAGTCCCCACCAAATGCACAATTTCCTCCTGTTAGTCAAGTAATGTTTCTTAAAAACTACATTGACCAGCTGCTTTAAAAATATATATATATATTTGTGGGCAGTTTTTATAGATTTACATGTTCAGAAGGCAGTAGACGGACTAACAAATTATTTGTTTGGGTCTTTTCATGGGAATTGTTGGCTATTAGAAAAATAGACACCTGAGAAAACACCTGACAATTCATTTTAAATTCTGCATCACTGTTATGTGTGCATTAAATACATAATGTAAGGAAATGAACCCGCCCCCAACCGCCACCAACCCGACGTCTACGTGAAGGCGGGAAACCCCGTTTCGTGCTTGTCCCTGCAATGTTACTGCTTTCATTCACACACAGCCGTACCGACATTCTCCTTGACATGTTACGAGGTCTCGAGGTGGCAAAATGGACGGTACAAATTCCCTGAATATCCATCCCTGCTCCCGTTCACACATGACACCATGCAGATTGATTTAAGACCCATGGCACATACCAGGTCTACCAGACTGCTCGGCATAGTGGAAGAGATGAGCGAATTGTCGTGCAGGAGTTTTTTAGGTCATGTGACGTTTAGTCTTTTATGGGTCTGCGTGTCATTTCAAAGTCGCTCAGAGCCACGTTACATTTGAGCTTGTCATCCTGTCCGGAGCAGGTCATGCCGTGGTCCGCCCTCTTCCGGTTTTCCTTCGTCCCCGTCGTGGACGGAGAGGTTCTGCCCGACACTCCCGAGGCCATGCTCAGCTCGGGCAACTTCAAAGACACTCAGGTCCTGCTCGGGGTCAACCAGGACGAGGGCTCCTATTTCCTGCTGTACGGCGCCCCGGGCTTCAGCAAGGACAACGAGAGCCTGATCTCCAGAGAGGACTTCCTGGAAGGTGAAGCTCACTGTGGAAAGGGAGGATAGAGACACAAAGAATACTGCAAAATTATTCTCCACACTGGTAATATGATTGCAGAATTTGACAGTTCTCATAATCATTCTGTTGATGCGACTACTCAGAGAGAATTGTAGAAATCACAACAACAAAATTCCAGCCATGATTCTATTTCTCCACATCACAGCCACAGCCTCTAAAACTTTTATTTTTATTTTTTTAAATGCACCTTAAAAATTCTAACCTCACTGTGCCAGGTGTCAAGCTGAGCGTGCCGCACGCTAACGATATCGGTCTGGAGGCGGTGGTGCTGCAGTACACCGACTGGATGGACGAGAATAACGGGTTGAAGAACCGCGACGCCATGGACGACGTCGTGGGCGACCATAACGTCATCTGCCCGCTGGCCCACTTCGCTCGCTCCTACGCTCAGCACAGCGCCCTCAAGGCCAACATGGGAGGGGTGACGAACAGCGGAGGAAACTCACAAGGTAAGATGGTGCTCGTGTGGTCTTTTCCACATAGTTCTGATGAGTCAGCTGGGCTTGTGTGGCACAAACTGCAGTTTGCCACTCTTTTCCTCACAAAGCCAGACTATAGCAGACTGTAGTTTAAAGGATTTTAATGTATTTTTTTACTACAATTAGGGCTCACCTATTTACCTTCAAGTGAGTGCCTGTATTTTTCACTAGAGTGTCACATCAATTAAGTTTGAGTCATACAACCAGAGGGCATCTCTCTCCAGAGTCTCTATAGCGGTGGTCTTTGTGGTGGAGCGGGTCAGGCTCACTTTCTTTTCAGGTGGTTTTAAATTTTGATAATTAGAGGGGTATCATCCTAATTCTGCTCTGCGTGCATCATTTGGTGTTTTTCCAAGAATGGATTGGCATAATTCTGCATGAAGAGACTCAATTTGGTGTTTGTCCCATTTTGTAAAATCTTGTTTGGGGAGTGGACCGCAGACCTCGCAAACAATAAAGGTTCTGTAACAGAGTCCAATATTTGAAGATTGTAAATTCTTAATTAATCATGCTTCTTGTACCGTAAAAGTCGGGTTACACGCTGCTACTACCTTCGGTCAGTGTCCCCGTTTGCTCCCCGCTGTAGCCAGCTGGCACGCATGCTAGTTCCCCCGCTAACTTCCGCTAGCTCCTAGCTCCCCGACAACCACCGAAGGTAGCGGGACCAGCCCCGGCTCGACACCCCGACTTGGGCAGAGGGGACGCGGGCAGCAGCAGCCAGTAGCAGCAGCAGCGGGGAGCTAGTAGCAACGCTAGCTAGCGCTGCTCATAGCTTGCTACAGCGGGACACTGACCGGAGGTAGGAGCGGCTTGTAACCCGAATTTTACGGTAAATTTGGCATTAAATTGTATTTGTTATATAAATAAATGATTCCTTTCCTCGCTTAAAATAACATTATCTCAGTTAGCACACACCGGTGTGTTGCGGTACAACTGCAGATAAAGTCGGAGCACAGATCACAGTTACTTTCTTACTGTATAGCTTTCATTTCCCACCTATCATGCTTTTCTTTTGTTCACAGCTCTGTTGAGTAACGCATCTCTTGGCTCAGAGTAGGCAGTATAAACCATAACCAGAGGCTCTCGGTCTTCTCACTTGCTCGCTCTCTAACAGCTGATTTCAGAGGCGCTCGGCCAATGAAAATGTCCACTTGGTGGTCTCAGCATTCTGATGGCAGGAAACAGTTTTAGCTTCCATTATAACCGTTCCAGCTGTTGGAGAGATAAAGTATTGCAGCTGGTTTCCCCCACATGGTGCTTAGATAGATTCCATCCTGTTGACACAAAATAACGTCCTTTTTCTACTCCCGCTCCTCCAGGAGGGGTCTACCTCTACCTGTTTGACCACCGAGCATCCAACCTGGCCTGGCCGGAGTGGATGGGCGTGATCCACGGCTACGAGATCGAGTTCGTCTTCGGCCTGCCACTGGAGAAGAGACTCAACTACACCTTAGAGGAGGAGAAACTGAGCCAACGCATTATGAGATACTGGGCCAACTTTGCACGAACTGGGTGAGGCGTCACACACTAACTTGTACTTAAACGAGCATCAGAGAGAGAGGACCGGCCTTGATCCAGCTGCTCAACTGCAGAGTAGATGAGGCGATCAGAAGAAGCTACATGGTCTGCTTTCTGCAAAGGAAACCTCCGCCGATGCAAACATTTCCTGTGAGGCACAGTAGACAGTCGAGTTCAACAGCACAACTCTGAGACAGGTGGTAGGCAAAGTTCTTTAGTGGGGTATTCAGGCAGGGGTAAAAACCAGGAGATCAGTCAAACAAGCAAACAAATCCGATAAGGGGCAGGCAAAATCCACGGTACACGAGACAGGCAAAAACGGGGTCAGAACAGGCAGGCAAAGAGAGGGATACGCTGGAGAGTTTGGCACAATGGACAAGACAATCTGGCAGAGGACACGTGCAAGTGCGGGGACCTAAATAGTGAGCTAATGAGGGAACGGGCTGCAGGTGAGATGGGTGTGAGGGCCAGGTGACGGTGATGAGGGGTAATCAGACGTGGGTGGCAGGATCTGGAATGACAGGAGAGTGTTTAGAACTGACAGACAGGATGAAAAACACTTAATATGACGGGGAATCCGTGACATTTCCCACACATTGTGGAAGCTGCAACCCAATTTAAGGAGCCCATATGATTTAATCAAATAATAATAGCCAAATCATCCAGATAGATCTGGGGAATCCCTTGGTATTTCCAGCAGTGATGGAAAGGCCATTGTAATGCGTTGATCAACACTTTGGTCCAGCTTGAAATATAAAAAAAATTACTGGATGGACATTTCATCTAAGGCCATCATCAGGTCTAAATTTGAATTTGCCTCATAATTTGTTGTTTTTTTATTATATTTTATTACCAAAAACCTGCAAAACTCAACTTTGGGTTTTGTTCTAGCTAAGATGCTAAACATGCATGTTGACATTGTCATTGTGGACATGTTAGCATTTGATTAGCATTCAGCACAGAGCAAAGTTACTAGCATGACCACAGACTCTAAAGGGCTATACTACCTATAGCAATAACTTTTACTATCTTCTTTTTAAAAACATGTTGAACTATAGAAACACTGACAGACATTCAGAATCCACCCAGATTTACAGGATTCAACATGTTTTGTTCAAAAGGGCAGAAGAGATAGCAGAGAAACTCAACTGTCTCACCTCTCTGTGATCAATTAATATATTAATAAATCTGGAACGGTCAGAAACAGCAGTTGTAACAGTTATAAAATACCTGATTTAGCTTTTATTTGATATCATATGAATAATAAGAATAAGAAAGTAGTTGCACAGGGGCTGAAGGACGGTGGCCGGGAGAGAGAGATGCTGTTGATTTGTAGCTTAGTGGAAACAAACTAATTGGGGTTGTGCCGACGTCCGCACATGACTACACGTACATCTAGCATACCCTCGGATGCAGAAGGTATCATTTTGGCTTTACGCCTTACTAGGTGTGAATATTTATTAAGAACTAATCTCTATGTAAGATATACTTAGTAAACATTACATAAGAACTAGGCTAAATTTGATATTGATATCACAGCTCGTGCTGTAATCAGCAGTCAACAGTCACCTAAATTACACAATAAAGTATTGAAGTATTTGCCAAATGCTTTGTCATTTAATTAAACCGCCTTTAACTTGGCTGAGTGGACCGAAGAAACTAGCAAAAGAGCGTTAGTTTATTTTATTTTTCTCCCTTTTTTTGAGCCCTCCTGGTTTTGACTGCCTCTTGTACCTTCCCCTCGTCCCCCTCCCCGTCAGAAATCCCAATGTGAACCACGACGGGCTGGTGGACAGCAAGAAGCGCTGGCCTCTGTTCACCGTCAGCGAGCAGAAACACGTCGGGCTCAACACCGAACCAATGAAGGTCCACAAAGGTCTGAGGAACCAGATGTGCGCTTTCTGGAACCGCTTCCTGCCACGCCTCCTCAACATCACTGGTAAATAGTGCTTATAAACACTGCTTCTACTCGGCACACGGCATCTGTACTGAATACAGGTCTTCACACAGGCATTTAATTTTGGTGTCAAGCTAATGTCTCGTATCGCTTCCCTGGTGTCGGGCCCATATAACCTAAGACCCGCCCTCTTGGGGTTGGCAATCAAACTAAACACAAGAGTCAACCTGTTACCGTGACATAAGCAACAAAGTGGTAATAAGACCGTAAAAGCCTATTATACATCTTAGGCGTGACGAATAGACGACACTAAAATACAAAGGACTCATCTGCGAATATCATCTTTCTATGGTTTTTATTTTGAAAGGTATGAACCGAAGGAGTGTATCTGGTCCACGCTGCCTTTGTGAAAAGAGTAATGTTTGCCGTCTTGGTTTGGACCAGGCAGCAACTTCAACTTGCATTCTTTATACTGGCCTCCAGGGGGAAACTCCTCTGGTTGTATAGAAGTCTATGCCTCATGTGTTAAATATGCATCCTCTCTACTGACCACCAGGGGGCGACTCCTTTGGTTGTATAGAAGTATATTCCTCGTGTTGAAGCTGCATTCTCTCTACTGACCACCAGGAGCAGACTCCTCTGGTTGTATAGAAGTCTATGAGAAAATGACTACCTCCCACTTTATTCCCTCAGTAAACATTGTAAACATGAGTTTATGGTCTCAATCTCTAGTTTCAAGTCGTAAATTATGGTTCATGTAGAGTCAAATAGACCATAAAGCAGGGTATGCTTTAGGGCGGGGCTACCTTGTGATTGACAGGATGCGCTACCAGTGCCGTATATGGAGTCTACCCTGTAAAAAATTTAAAAATTTAAAAATGCCTTTAGTATAAAGGTGTCAAAGCGCACCTGCTAACCACTGCTTCCT